>QEOT01004605.1:11499-36658 GCA_003123785.1 Pterocarya stenoptera
ATGTCAAGGCAAGGACAAAAGGTGAGATGGGAGCGGCTAAGAGCCTTTGTTCCCCATTTGACCAGCCAGAGCTCCCAGAAGGTACTGGCCCTATGTTTTATGCGAGGGTTGTTTCATTTATTGGATTTCCTTTTACACTTTGAAACGTCAACTCAATTTATATAATCTTCCACCCTTTTTCTCAAATTGATACTGCTCCAAATTTACATGTTCTTGCCTCTGAAGATGATAAAAAATCGAAGGGGTTATGATGGTCTATCTTAGAGTTGTCACTAACTAGGCAATACTTGCAGCTAGTTACTACAACATGTGCACTAATTTCACCCTTTGGATGTTCAGCTCACTCGTTTTCTAATTTATATCATTGTTGCATAAAATTGAGAATTTGTTGTGGTTAAGGCCATCCCTGGTCAGTTGGTGCTACAGTAATGTGAGATTGATTGCAGCCATGACTAGAACCTTCACCAGTGTTAAGTGTATCACAAAAATGTAGAATGTTACTTTCAAATGTCTCTCAAATAGAGGTGGGTATCAACCCCCTCAGGCTAGTTGGCAGTGGTTCTCCCTGGTTGAATTGATGGGTGTCAGCCATTCAATATGATTCCTCAAACTGACCAATGATGGGTCCTGAATTGCAGACAATGATTGTTGTTGATCGGTTTGTTAGTGGTGGCGAGGGTGTGAGATACTACCACCAGTACTACAGTAATCTGGTGGAAGAATGTTTGTGGTGTTTAAGAGATCTCAACACCTTGCCACCACCATAAATAGGCACCAGGGCTGTCAGGTTGGTTGAGCTTGTCAGTTTTTTATACCTTATGTCCAACAGCCGCCCTGGCCTTTTTGGAAACGTTATTTTCATTAATCACTACTGCCTAATAGAAAAAACCAACCATTCTTGGGTCAGTATCAGTCACGTTGATGCTTGGGGTTGGGTATTTTGCCCTCCCCTAGTCTCAATTATTCCTTGTCATATTTGTCTAATCCCTCTAACTGTTGCAATATTTCAACTGTCGGTTCTCCCTTTGGGGGGATCTAATTACTGATTTAGTGCCTGGTAAAGTTTTCCTGAAAATATTTTGCCCGCCATTAGAAAATATTTGCATCACCAAAGGATCAAGAAAGCATGGTCAATAGCACTTGTGTTATTTTCTGAAAGTTGCATGTTAATCCAATGGTATGGTATACTTGATTAAAAAAATGATAACATAAACTACACTTCGTTTGGATGTTTGCTCCAACGTCTGGCAACATTGTTGTAAAATGGCTATTGCTTATGATATGTGACATTTATTTCAGTGACAGTGTAGGATGATGCAACATTGTGCCACTGCATGAACAAGTTTCCCTGAGACATGTATGTGCTTTGAATGATTCATCACACATGAATTTGATTGTATATTTATTACGAATTTTTTTCAAAGGTACTAAATGCTTTGCTTCTGGAAAGCCTGCAAAAAAGTGGACATATTGGGGCCAGAGTTACTAGATTATTGGGGTCTGGCACCAATTTCATCTAGTTTTTCAACCTGTTTGGCATGCCAAGAAATCAACAATGCTAAAAAAATAGACATACAAGGAATGAGCTTGGCAAAGCATTGTACATACCATAAAATACATTGCTCAACATAGGTGTAATATTATACAGTTCTGTTTATGTTTTTGGGTGCCATTTGATCGTTTGTTGTTTTTTTTTTCTTTCCATTTTTTATCTGGTAATTTAACATCGTGTATATATATTTGTTTCTAGATTTTTTAAATGAAATATTTAAGTTATGAGGAAAAAAATAAACCGTCTATGGGGACATTTTTTGTATAAGGAAAAATATATAATTCCAAGAGGAAAAAAAAAAATGCTCCAAGAGGTAAAAAAAAATGCAAGTTCATAAACATATCACATGGTAACATAGCCAAAATTTATTATAAAAAAAAAAAAAGATGTGTTCTTCAAAGATCTGAGGTGGTATGGGTTTTAAGAACCTTAAGCTTTTTAATTTGGCTTTATTAGCAAAACAAGGTTGTCTATTGATTCAAAAATCCTAATTCCTTGCTGTCTTGGGTGTATAAAACTAAGTATTTCCCTTCCAAGAATTTTTTTCATTCACATTTGGATAGTAAGCACTCATATGTATGGAGAAGTATTTGTGTTGCTAAAGCTCTTTTGCTAGCTAGGGGTATTTGGAGGATAAGGAATGATGTTGATGTAAGGATAACTCAAGATAAATAACTTCCAATTTTCTGGTTACTTGAGTCTTTTCCACCTAATTATGTCATTATTCGAAAGTTAATATTTTATGCATCAACCTAATGGTTATTGGGATGTGGATTTTAGTCAATCTATATTTCTTCCTTCTGTTGTTAATGCTATTGTACAACTTCCTTTATTGCCAAGGGGTTGGGGTGATATGTTTGTATGAACTAGCACTAAAAATGGCTTGTATTCACTAAAATCTGGATATCATGTTGTTGTCAAATTATTTGATTCTACTGTTGGTGCGGGTAGTTTTGATTTTCAAGGTTCTTCATCCTTTTGGCATCAATTCTGGAATTTAAATCTTTCAAATAAAGTTAAGAACTTTGGGTGGAGGGCATATAAGGATAGTCTTTCTACAAAACTTAATCTGCTAAAGATGAGTGTTATTTCTATTGCAGATTTTTCTCTTTGCTAATTGGTAGTGGAAGATTGCTGTCATATTTTTTGGGGTTGGCCAAACATGAAAAAATTGATGGTTGTACATTGTCCTTTTATTATGCAATTTCTAGAGATTGTTGGTAATTATTCTAATTGAGTTGGGGTTTTGATGCAATATGATATAACTTCAATTTCAAACTTTATTACTATTTCTTGAGGTGTTTGGCAATATAAGAATATGAAGTTATTTCAAAATTCTAACTATATGCTTAATGATGTGGTTGATAATTGTTTGACATCTGTTAAATTGCATCAATCGATTGTACGTAAGGATATCATTCTTTTTGGGAAACCTCCTTTGCAAACTTCGGTAAAGCTTAATTTTGATGGTACTTTGTTTCATTCTTCTGATTCTGGGTGTGTGGGGGATATTTTAAGGAATGATAAAGGGGATATTTTATTTGCTTTGTATCGGAAAGAACTTTGGCTGTTTGAAGTGGATGACATTGAGGCTTTGGCTGCTTTTAGGAGTTTAGAGATGATCTTGCATTTGGGTTTTTCCAGTTTGTAATTTGAATGAGATTCTTTGTTTGTGATTGAAGCTATTGTCTCTAAGAAATCTAACTTTTCCAGACAGGAAAATATAATATTTGAGATCCAAAGATTTCTTTCTTCTTTTGAGGACTTTGATGTACTTCATGTTAGGAAACAATCAGACAATTAATCTGCCCTGTCTTATAACCCTCCAATTCGATTTTTTTTTTCCGTACAACCACTTTTTTTTTTCTCCTTCTCTGTACAACCAAAACTCTAATGAAGAAAAGTTATCTCTTTTCCTTCTGGTGATGTTCTAGTGCATCTTGTGGTGAGCTAGTGTTTGATTTTAGTGAGTTATGGGTCTCTTGAAACTAGTGGTTATTGAATCAAAGGCTTTTGAGGTAGTAAGGGATGGTAGGTTTATACTCATAAGTGAGAAAGGTTGGAAGGTGGTGAAAGAGATTAGTATGGGGATAGGCAAGGCAAGGTGGTTCACCAAACCCTTGGAGGATTGCTTGAAGGCTGGGAGGAAGCAGTTCTATACTGCGTATAGGGAAGGAGATAGGGGCTATGTTGCACAGCGACGCCTTAACTCTCGTGGCTATTTCATGGCGTTGATGGAGAATGGTGGGGGTGGGTATCGGAACTTTTTATTCATTCCAGAGAATAGAGATGGAAAGGGTTGGAGGAAGCTGGCGAAGGTTCTGAGGGAGGCTGGTAGTGTTGGTGGTTCTGTGTTCTTGCCACCACAACCACCACCTTATTGGTTGTATCAGGAGGCTTTACACCCTAGAGGAAGTGTTAGGGGTGGCCCTAACTTGACACATCGGCATGCTAGAGAGGAGGGGTAGGCCTGCAAAGGAGTGCTGCCGCTTCTGTAGAAGCCTAGGCACGAGAGGAAGGTTGTAATGTTGATGTTGGCCTATATGAGGAAAGGGAGCTTCGTGATTTGCTTGAGATGAAGTGTCAAATTGCTTTGCTGCAAATTAATATAAACTGGATGATACGGTGCGCTGAGGAGAAAAAGGAGGGGACTTGGGTTTGGGAGTGGGCTGTGGCCCAAGTGAAGCAAGTAAGAAGGGTGCAGGTGGGTTCACAGTGTTGGGCTAGGCTTAGTCTAATGGGCCTCAATATGGGAAGTAGATAAACGTGGGCCATGTAGGAGAAGTAGACCTGAAAGGGAAGAAGAGAGCTATTGGGTCAGGCCCGTGTAAAAGCCCACGCCGGGTTTGACAGGAGAAAGGACCGAAATCTCAGATTTTGGGTTCTCTGGAGTTGCCTGAAACCTCATTACCAAGACCGAGCCTTGGGCCGAGTCTAGCACAGAAAGGGGTGACGGTATGTGGCCACTTAGGTGGTCGTTCGGAGGTCGCACTACAATCATTAGTAGTGGAGGTGGGGGAAATCGTAGAAGTCGAAGGCCTAGAATTGAGCATTTATGACCACGTTTGCTCAGGTGCTACTCAGGGAAGGTCACCACCTTGTGGGTTGCCACAAAACTTTACGGCGAGCCCTGGGACGCCTCTGAACTTGTTGCCACCCTCGGGCTAGACACATATAAGGTCGTCGGGGGAAGACCTGGCCCACGGTGAGCCTTATGAGAGAGCTCGAGTAGACACTTTTGCTATTTTGGAGAGTGGGAGTACGTCAGATAAGGGGGGAAGGTCCGTTGATGCTATTTGATCCCCATAAATACTCAACAGAAGGGGAGGAGTTTGCAGGAAAGGATCCTTACCCCAATACTATTTCCTCTCATTGGGTATTGAAAAAGGTAAAGGAACTTCAAAGTTGTATGGGGATTTCGTGTGAGGGTTATGAAGATCAGTTTAAGGCACTAATTATAGCCATTGAGGTAAGACAACATGGCGCAGGGTCAAAAAGAGATAAAGAGCTGAAGAGGTTGACGTGGTCCATTAATTATGATGGAAAGGAGGGGAGTGCAAGTCGTGGAAGAAACAAGGGGAGGGCTAGAACAGTTGATAAATGAAGCCCAAAATTTTGAGTTGGAATGTTAGGGGACTGAATGAAATTAATAAACACCTTCGAATAAGAACTTTTAAGGCAATGGAAAATGGACATCATTTGTTTACAGGAAACAAAGTTGAAGCTTATCACTAGAAGAATTATTCAGAGCATATGGAGTTGCCAATATGTGGGCTGGACATACTTACCCTTGAAAGGGGCCTCAGGTAGAGTTTTGGTTATGTGGGATAAGAGGATGGTGGAGAACATTGAGGAGTTTGTGGGAGAATAATCGATGGGGTGTTTTTTCAAAAATTTTGAAGATGGTTTTTTATGCGCTTTTGCTAGGGTATATGATCCTAATTTGGATAGTGAGAGGCGGTTGCTTTGGGACGAACTTGCTGGCCTATGTTCTTGGTGGGAGGTCCCATGGTGTATTGGTGAGGATTTTAACGTGACAATATTTTTCAGCAAAGATCAGGGGGAGGATGACAAAATAAAGCTATGGTGGATTTTTCGGATTTCATATTCGAGTTAGGTCTTATGGACATACCTTTAATGGGAGGTGAATATACTTAGTCTAATAATCAAACCTGGTCAAGACTGGACAGATTTCTCATTTCTCCCTCGTGGGAGCTGCAATATCCAGATGTAAGTCAGACAAGGCTCTTGAGGATATGCTCTGATCACTTTCCTGTAATGTTAGACTGCGGTGGTATTCAATGGGATAGAAGGCCGTTCAAGTTTGAGAATATGTGGTTAAAAACGGATGGGTTTGTGGACTTGATTAGACAATGGTGGAATTCATACCTATTTGAGGGCAATCCGAGCTATGTATTGGCTGGAAAGTTGAAAGTTTTGAAGAAGGATTTGAAGACATTGAATGAACAGGTATTTGGTGATGTAACCTTACAGAAGAAGAGTTTGTTTCAAGAGTCACAAAGCTTGCAGGGTGTAGGGGATGAGAACAATCGAAAAGATCAAGTAGTTTCTGAACTATAAAGATTGACTCTAATGGAGGAGATTTCATAGAGGCAAAGGTCAAGGGCTTTGTGGCTTTGGGAGGGGGATATATGCACAAAATATTTTCACCGAGTTACCAACGTACATAGGAGGTTTAATTCCATTGAGTCCATGAACATAGATGGAGATGAATCCTTAGATCAAGTTGTGATAAAGGAGCATGTGGCTGCCCATTCCGAGAATTTGTTTTCGGAACCTCATGCATGGAGGCCTACCGTAGATGGACTAGCCTTTGAGGCCATTGATCAAAATAGTATGGCTTAAGTAGAGAGACCATTTGAAGAAGAAGAGATACAACAAGTAATCAGGAAAATGAATAAAGATAAAACTCCAGGCCCGAATGGTTTCACTATAACTTTTTTTCAGACTTGTTGGGAGGTGGTGAAAGAGGATGTAATGCTGGTTTTTCAGAAATTCTTCACTTATGGCAAATTTGAGAAAAACTTAAATGCTTCTTTTATTGCAATAGTCCTTAAAAGGTTGGTGCAAGAGAGGTACACGATTTCAGGCTGATTAGTCTTTTGGGTAGCGTGTATAAGATACTTTCAAAAGTTCTTGCTAATAGGATGAGCACGATCATGGAGAAGATTATCTCTAAGTCCCAAAATGCCTTTGTGAGAGGAAGACAAATTTTGGACTCGGTTCTTATAGCTAATGAATGCTTGGATAAAAGGATCAAGTTTGAAGTTCTAGGTATTTCATGCAAACTAGATATGGAGAAGGCATATGATCACGTTAATTGGGATTTTCTGATATATATATGCTAAGTAGATGTGGGTTTGGGAAAAGATGGAGGAAGTGAATAAGGCATTGTGTGTCAATGACTCGCTTCTCGATTTTGGTAAATGGTGATCTTGTGGGTTTCTTTAATAGATCGCGGAGACTACAACAAGATAATCCATTATCACCCCTATTATTTATCCTAGTAATAGACTCTAAGTCGAATGGTGTCGGCTGCAGTAGAGGGACGATTTTTTTTAGGTTTCTCAGTGGGAGATATACACGACGCCACCATTATTTCTCACCTTTTGTTTGCAGATGACACCTTGCTATTTTGTAAGGCAAATCCAGGTCATATCCAATCTTTGAATGTCATCTTATTTTGTTGTGAAGCGGTATCTGGGTTGAAGATTAATCTTGCTAAAACGGAGATGATCGCGGTTGGCGATATAAGTAATGTTAGAGAGTTGGCAAACATTTTGGGTTGTGTAGTTTCTTCGTTGCCATTGAAGTACCTTGGTCTTTCGTAGGGGCTTTGTTCAAAGCTAAGACAATTTGAGAGGTGGTGCTGGAAAAATTTGGGCATAGGTTGGCCAGGTGGAAAATGTTGTATTTATCTAAAGGGGGCAGATCACACTTATTAAGAGTACTTTATCTAACCTTCTCACATATTACTTATCTTTATTTTCCCTTTCTGCTAGCATTGCATCTAGAATAAAGAAACTTCAACGTAATTTTTTGTGGAGTGGACTAGGAAATGAGTTTAAATTTCACTTAGTGGGATGGGATAATGTATGTTTTCCTTTGAGAGATGGTGGATTGGGCCGGAATGTAAGGGCTTTCAATAAGGCATTATTAGGAAAATGGTTGTGGCGTTATAACTATGAGAGGGGAGTCTTATGGAAAGGGGTGATTGACACGAAGTATGTAAGTGAAAGTGGGGTTTGGTGTTCTAAAAAGGGTAGGGGAACATATGAACTGGGGCTATGGAAGTATATACGGAAAGGTTGGGGCTCTGTTGCTAGTAATACTCGATTGTGTTTGGGGGATGGTAGTAGGATCAGCTTTGGGCAAGATGTGTGGGTGGGAGACACGGCCTTAAAGGATGCTTATCCTACAATTTTCATAATTGCACGGGAAAAAGAAACTATGGTGGCTAACTTTCGGGTAATCAATCAAGGTTCACAGGAGTGGAACATCAGCCTTACTCGGGATGCACATGATTGGGAAGTGATTGTTCTGGTGGAATTTCTTAACTTGCTGTACAACACTTTTACTGCTGTCACAACTGAAGATATGATGGAATTGAAAACCTTTAGGAAAGGGAGATTCTCAGTATGCTCTTTTTATGACTCAATTACTATGCAACAAAGGCACACTTTCCCTTGGAAGAACATATGGAGGACTAAAACACCTACCAAGGCCTCATTCTTTGTCTAGATAGCAACTTTAGGGAAGATTATGACCATTGATAATCTTAGAAGACGTGGCATCATAATTACGGACTGGTGCTGTTTGTGCTTAAATAGTGGTGAAACGGTGGACCATCTACTTTTACATTGTGAGTTTACTCGAGATATCTGGAATTACTTTCTCAGCAGAATGCGAATAGCATGGGTGATGCCAAGTAGGGTGGTTGAACTTTTGGCAAGCTGGCGAGGGACCACTGAGACACCATAGATTGCAGCCATGTGGAAGATGGCTCCTATATGTATTCTTTGGTGTATTTGAAGTGAAAGAAACAAGAGACCTTTAAAGGATCATGAACCCTCCTTGGAAGAGCTTAGGAGTTTTTTCTGGAAGACTTTGTTTTTGTGGGCGATTGCTCTTGACTTGAATGGTTTCAGCTTCCATGATTTCCTTGTAACTATTTCTAGTTCTTAAATAAGTATATTCACAAGTATACTTTCAGTGTACCTAGGCTATGCCTATCTTTATATCAATAAAATAACTTATTACTTATAAAAAAAAAAAAAAAGAGGATAAATTTACTTGCGAGGCATACTCATCTTATGGATGATACAATTTAGTGGTGGTATCAATATCTAAATTTTATTCATTCTATAGTCATAGTAGATGTTGATGTGTAATTACATGGTTTATCATCGTAATTGTTTCCATTATTCTATGTGTTAACGTCGTGTTTCGCACACCTTTAAGCCAAACTCCGACAATTCAAGTCTTCGAAAACGAGTTCTACACAAGGTAGAAAATACTACGGCTTTGAGAAGGTGGCCTTAGGACCGGTGAACCTCCGATGTCAAAGTTAGTAAATATTCTTGGAGTGTAGTAAATAACTAAGAGAGTCTAGGGATCAGAGAGAGTACCTCTTTCCCTGGGACCAACTATTTATACTACAAGTCTAAAGAGCAGATCATGCTTGCTTTCATGAAGTCTAGGTTTCCCGTACTGTTCCTTTTGTTAGAATCTTTAAATGCGACGTGGCACTACGAAGACTTCATTAATGTGGCATGACTCTGCGACGGCCTCATTAATGTGGCGTGTTGTCCAGGTGGCGAAGCCATTAATGTGGCATGGTTCTCCAACATTCTCCTCTTAGTCTGCCTTTCTCCTAGTCCGTTCATATATTCTCCATCAGTAGATCAACTGTTCTCCGCGTGTCACGCTTGCCGTGTAGGCGGACACTATATGGTTGGACACTACCCAAGGGGACCTTAGATCGATGAGTCTCATCCCCGCAGCACCATCCCTCTTACAAGTCATGTACAAAAGATTCTCTTATTGGGCCAAGTTCGTGACTTTCTATCCTGAGTTGGGCTTGACAGGGCCTTTTGGGCCGTGAGGGGAAAATCCCCTTACACTATGAATGAAATTGTTATGTTCTCAAACAAAAATAAATAAATAAAACCTGAGGAAGGGTAACACTGTCACTCCAGAAGAAAACCAGGCCAAATCCACAAAGGATAGCACTCAATGCCGTTACACCAAACCAGGTAGGAATTAGGAAAGCCCCACTTGGAAAAAATAAAAAATAAAATTGAATAATCATATTGATTAATTTTGAGTTAATCTTCAAAACGGTTCGTCTGTTGATGTAAACAACAGCCCTCCAATAAGTAACTTACATATATCCTCTTCAGCTTTCCTATCGTGTGCCCCCACCGCACGCATGCAATGGATCCCTCATCCCCTCACTCTCCCCCAGAACCCAAATACAAATTTTCATCACCCCACTCTCTTCACCCCCTTTCTTCGTCGTCGCACGAGGATGGCAAATAATGAAATGGAGGCTTACCACACAAGAAACAGAGGCCACTGAGGGCAGAAGTGCACTGTGTGGCTGCAGCTCCAGGCAACGGTGAAGCTGAGAGAGAGAGAGAGAGTGGACTGAGAGAGCGAGAGACTGAGAGTGAGAGGGAAAAGAGAGAGAAAGCATACGGAGAGAGGGAAAGGCTAGCGGCAGAGCTTACCAAGGGGGAAGAGCTCGAGGTTGAGTTGGGCAGTGGTCAGTGGTGCTACACTGTGTTCGTGTGGAACCGAGCATGTAGAAGATGAGGAGCTACTTTGTTTCAAGTTGTATAAAACATGGGCTTATCTTGTATCGTGGGAGGAACAATAAGGTTCTTCACTTGTATTGGTCATGTTCTTCAGGTTTTAATGACTTAATGTTCCAATTCTTCGCTTGTATTTTTTTAATTTTCTTGATTTTGGCTCATATTTTCTTTTTTAGCCCATGACTTGTATTTTGGAAATCAAAGGTTAATATTGTTTTTTTCTTGCTGGAGTTCGAATCGGTTTGTATTGGCTTCAATTTTGTTTGGTTGCTAAGAAAATATTGGAAGCAATAAGGACGCCACTGAAATGTGCTTGATTTGATCAATTTCTTGTATTCTTGTTTCTTTATTTTCTTTGAAAGCAAAGCTATATTATAGTAAGGTACCATGTTTCGATTTTTCTATTATGTTTTTCCTGAGTTTTCTTGGCAACCAAGCAGAGATGGGTTTCATTGTGATTTTGAATGAATTGTGGTTTGATTGTAAGTTATTTTGGTTTGATTGTGGTTTGATTATGGGTTGATTTTACTTTGATTGTGGGTTGATTTTGGAGAGGAGATGGAGATGATCGACGGAGATGGGAGAGATCAACGACAGAGATGCACGACGGTGGAGATGCTTGGCGACGGCGGTAGGAGAAGATGAAAGGACTAAGAACATGGAACGTGAGGGGTCTAGGGTCATACAGATGAATAATCTAGTGTTATGCACTCCATTGACTTAATTTGAAATAAGTGAGGTGTCAAAATTTAATTGGGGGCTATTTATGGGTCAACAGCAAATCGACCGCTCCAAAGCGGTTCTAATTAATTTTTTATATTTTATAAAATTATTTAAAATATAAATATTATTGCATGCAATTAAAGAAGATAGAAGATATTGTGTAAATCTCGAGTAAAAAAAATTAGAACGCACAATCTCTAATAAAAAAAAGTCGAACTCACCTTAAAAAAAGTGAAATCTTTCATGTGAGGGTTTAAGTGTACTCTACCTTTTTTTTAAAGCAAACGTGCCGGACCTTACATGTAGAAATCATTTTTCTAATTTAGTATGAATTTTTTATTGGTCACTACAAAGAAAGTAATTTTAAATCAAATCTAATACAGTTTAAAAATAAAAAATAAAAATAAGATCCAAATCTATATAATTTTTTTAAATAATAGACCCATTTATTTATTTATTACAAAAGATCCCATTTATTTTAGAATAAATCTTTACATCCTCCTCACACTTCATATTTTATATTTTTTTTAATTTTTATTATTTTTTATCAAATATTTATTATATAAATAATAAATAAAAAATTTGAAATAATTTTAAAAAAATAATTTAAAAATAAATATTAAAAAATTTAAAAATTTAAAAATATATAAAATATAAAATATAAAATATATGAATGATGAAAGTTGCTAAACAAAACTCATTATTTTAAGAATATACCATTAATCGTTGTTGAAAATTACCCTTAGACCGGTTGATCTTTCTAGTCCGTCCTTGCCTTATCCGCACCCCCTCTCTCTCTCTCTCTCTCTCTCTCTCCGTCTATTTCTTTTGAAACTTCTGCAAACCGGAACAAAGCCTCGGCCTCCTCTGTAGTGAACAGAAACGCAATATGAAACAGGGTACCAACGATTTCGAACATAACACAACGTTTCGCTGCAAGTTTCTTTACTTGTTGCAATAACTCCTTGTTCTTGACTGAACCCAATCAGTCCCATATCTTAGCTTTTGCTAAAATTTTAAAAAATGGCATCTTCACTCTCTCTGACACCTTTAGTGAAGCACTACCACTACCTCTCTGTTTCACCTTCGTCTTCTAAGTTCCTTCACGCCCACAAAGATTACTACCAAATCTCCCACTTGGGGTCGTCGAAATACCTTCAAATGTTTGATGTTGGAGCCAAAACACCGAAATTGAAAGGTAGTAGGAGTGGGCGGATGCGTGCAATGGCTTCGTTGGGAGGGCTTTTAGGTGGGATATTCAAAGGGAACGACACTGGAGAATCCACTCGGCAGCAGTACGCCTCAATTGTAGGTGTCATCAATGGAATGGAAGCTCAGATGTCGGCATTGTCGGATTCGGAGCTAAGGGATAAGACGCTGATGTTGAAAGAACGAGCCCAGCGGGGTGAATCTTTAGATTCCCTTTTAGCTGTAAGTTTTATATAATAAACTCTTATTGCCAGTTATTATCATTTGTTTTTTAAATAAAATACTTTTTCTTTTCTTTTCATATAGTGGAATCGTAAGTTTGGAGCGGGTTCGATTGTAATTTGACCCAGAAGTTATTGAATATTATAAATCCTAATACAAATGTATTAAGAAATGCAACAGAGTTTGAAGAATGATATATCTTCATATTTTTTCTCAATGAGTTGCTACATATATATAGATGAATTTCCTAACACTACCTAATACCTAACATTATTTGGTAGCCTACAATATTTGGTAGCCTGCATTTAGTAGCCTACAATATTTGACACAAACAGCTCAACTTATTTGATCAACTCATGCCAACACTCCCCCTCAAGTAGATGCATTCAGGTCTCTGATGCGCAACTTGTTAAGTGAGTTGTGAAAATCTTTGCTTGATACAACCTTTGTGAGTATGTCTGCTAACTGGTCTTCGGACATAACAAAAGGGAATCGAATTATCTTGGCTTCAAGATTTTGTTTGATGAAATGTCGATCTACCTCTACGTGTTTCGTTCGATCATGCTGGACTGGGTTGGAGAGATATCAATAGCAGCCTTATTGTCGCAAAACAAATTCATCTCGGAGTTAGGAGCAAAGCCAATTTCTGTTAGTAGTCTTCTAAGCCAGAGAAGCTCACAAAGACCTTTGGCCATTCCCTGGAACTCAGCTTCAGCACTCGATAAGGCCATTACTTTTTGCTTTTTACTTCTCCATGTAACAAGGTTCCCGCCAACAAACATGAAGTAACCCGAAGTGGACTTTTTGTCTAAGATATTCCCTGCCCAATTTGCATCTGTAAAGCCGTCCACCGTTAGATAATTATTCTTTGAAAACATAAGTCATTTTCCAAGAGAGGACTTTAGATATCGAAAAATCTGGATCATTGTATCCATGTGATCTTTACTATGACAGTGCATGAACTGACTCACTACACTTACAGCATAAGCAATATCTGGGCGAGTATGTGAGAGATAAATGAGCTTACCAACCAATATCTGGTATCTTTCCTTATCCATCGGCACTTGGTCTGGATATTTTCCAAGCTTGTGGTTTTGAACAATTGGAGTGTCTGCAGGCTTACACTCCAGTAATCCCACCTCTGATGGTAGGTCTAGTACATATTTTCGTTGGGAAAGAAATATACCTTGTTTTGATCTAGTAACTTCAATCCCCAGAAAATATTTAAGTCCTCCTAGATTCTTTATCCCAAATTCAGTTGCCAATTGCTTTTGGAGCCTCGATATTTCTTCCGTGTCATCTCCTGTAATAATCATATCATCTACATAGATTATCAACGCTATTACCTTGCCGCGTTGATACTTTAGGAATAATGTATGATCTGAGTTGGTTTGTTGGAAGCCATATTTCTTCATTGCCAAGCTAAATCACCAAAACCATGCTCAAGGTGATTGTTTCAATCCATACAGTGCTTGTTGTAGTTTGCACACCACCTGGGTCCTTGAGTTGCTGTGTAGCCTGGTGGAACATCCATGTAGACTTCCTCCTCGAAGTCACCATGGAAGAAGGCATTCTTTACATCAAACTGGTGCAACGGCCAATCGAGGTTTGTTGCAAGAGATAACAAAACTCTCACCGTGTTCAACTTGGCCACTGGTGAGAAAGTTTCAAGATAGTCTACACCATATGTCTGCATATAGCCCTTTGCAACAAGCCTCACTTTGGATCCATCTGCCTTGTGTTTGATGGAGAACACCCATTTACACCCCACCGTCTTCTTTCCCTCAGGTAATGGAGCAAGAGTCCATGTTTCATTCTTCATCAGTGCCTCCATTTCTTCCTTTATAACCTGAGTCCACTTTGGATCTGTTAAGGCTTCTTGAACACCAGTGGGAACATGACAATGCGAAAGTTCATGCACAAATGTCCTGAGGGGTTCGGATAGCCTTTGTGTGGACACATAGTTGGCAATTGGATACTTCGTCCTTCGTTCCTCAGTATTTGGAGAATATCTATTTGGTGGCTTGCCACGATTATGCCAGAGAGGTAAAGTATAGCTAGCAGATTTATTCATATCATTAGTATTTGGAGGTGTAGTGGAAGAGCTTACCTCAGGAATATTCTCAAGAGACGGGTCTTCAGGTACTAAAGAGTGGGGAAATTCTATTTCAGCTTTAGAAGGCGTAGGTGCCACTCTTGGAGTCATATCAACATCAACTTTTGAGGACACCGCCCCTGTGTCATTAAAGACCGTCCAGTCAAATCTCAACCAATTCGGCTCTTCGTTTCGTATCTCCCCCTAAAGAAAAGAATTGGATACTGAAGTGGAAAAGAAAGTGTTGGATTCCAGAAAAGTAACATCCAATAGTCACATAGGTACGTTTGGTAGTCGGATCATAACATCGGTACCCTTTTTGATGTACGGCGTATCCCAAGAAAAGGCAACGGATGGCACATGGATCAAGTTTTGTTCGTTGGTTCTTATGAAGATGCACAAAAGCAACACATCCAAAAATCTGGGGAAGAATCATTAATGCTGTGGGTAAGGACACATAAGTAGAAAGAACCTGTAATGGAGTTTTAAAATTTAAGACTTTGGAAGGCATACAATTGAGGAGATGCACGGTAGTGGAAATTGCATCGGCCCAATACTGGTTGGGCATGTGAACTCCAAGTAAGAGAGCACGTGCAATTTCAAGAATATGCCCGTTCTTCCTCTCACCAACACCATTTTGCTGAGTCGTCTGTGGGCAAGAGGTTTTAAGAATAGGTTTCATGAATAAGTCCATGATGTTGGAAATATTCTTGAAACCGTTAGTTAACATACTCGCCACCATTATCAAATATGAGAATCTAAATTTTAGCGGAAAATTGACTCTGAAACATTATATGAAAGGATTGAAACACACTCAGTACTTCATCTTTATGTTTCAGCAAGTATAGCCAAGTCATGCGGGTATAGTCATCAACAAATATCACAAACCAACGGATACCAGATGTAGTAGAAACTGGGGAAGGACCCCACACATTAGAATGAATTAACGCAAATGGAACGTCACTTTTAGTCATGCTCAAGGGGTAAGTAGCTCTATGACTTTTAGCTAAAATGCATCACATTTAAAGTCAACCATCGGTATATGTGAAAACAAATAAGGAAATAAATGTTTCATATACCCAAACGATGGGTGTCCCAAACGACGATGCCACAATCAAATTTGTTGCTCCTTTATACCATTCGGACGATGCATGTGATGTGCCTGCCCCATGCTGAAATCATCCATGTAGTATAATCCCCCCCTCTTAGTACCACCCCCAATGATCTCCTTGGTGAGAATATCCTGAAGAAGACAAAAAGTGGGATAAAAGAGCACAACACAGTTCAGGTCCATGGTAACTTGACTGACAGAGAGCAATTTATGGGAAAGAGAAGGAACAAGTAAAGTATTAGATAATGAGAGAGAAGGTGACAGGGTCACAGTGCCAGCCCCGGTTACCGAAGACGCATTGGTATTTGCAATACTTGTTCTCCGTGGTGGGGAGGTCTGTGAGAAGTCGGTACTATCAAATGTCATGTGGTCAATGGCCCTGGAGTCAAGTATCCAGGCACCACTATCTACATCACTATGAGAACTAAGGAGGATGTTGCCATAGGTACCTGGTTCAAAAAGAGAAGAAATTTCCTGGGAAAGCTCGACAAGTGGTGTGAGAGAGAGATGTGGATCTGCAAGAGCCACTGTAGCTTTACCCTCTCCCCCATCATTTTTGGCAATGTCACCGTTAATATATCCCAACTTGTCTTTGCTGAAGATGTACATCTCAACAACTTGGGACTAGAGAGCATAGTTGGTACCGTCCAACTTGATACCGATTGGAGCGGTGGAAGTTTCAGTGGTCTGGGTCATGGTCTAAATTTTGGTCAAAGCTTCAGCCATTCGGGTAGTCAATTCTATGAGAATAGATTCTGGTTCATCGGATTTATCTTTGTCGCCGATGTCCGCCATAGAGAATGACAAGAGATAAGAAAAAAAATGATCAAGGGAAGATGATAACAGAGGGCCTAAGATCGGCTTGCTCTGATACCTTGTTAAGAAATGCAAGAGAGTTTGAAGAATGTATATCTTCATATTTTTTCTCAATGAGTTTGCTACATATATAGATGAATTTCCTAACGCTACCTAATACCTAACATTATTTGGTAGCCTATAATATTTGACACAAACATTGTAGCTCAACTTATTTGATCAACTCATGCCAACAAAATGTAGTCTGTACAAAATGTTAATTGCTTACATTGTCTTAATGAAGGAACCGGGGAATTTTGCTTGCAATTTTTTCCTTTTAATTTATACGTTTCTTGTTATTTGTGGTTCCAATTATAGCTAATATATTTGTTTCTTTTGACAATAACAAGAGGCACTTATATTGCAGGAAGCATTTGCTGTTGTCAGAGAGGCTTCAAAACGGGTGCTAGGCCTTCGTCCCTTCGACGTCCAACTGATAGGTAAAACTGCTATGCATAATTATTCTCTCCCACTTCTTCCTTTTCAAGTCCAACTGATAGGTAAACACTTGTTAATATACAATCCTGTGCTCGCCTGTTTGGAACCATTTTTGTCTGTTGAATGTTCCATGTTATCCCCTATGGTTCGTCAAGCCTCAATGTAACAAGAAACACACATTATGCATTGTCAATGCGTAATAGCCTGAATACTTCCATATCTAGAATTTTGGGGTTTGCCATGTAGTTCACCTGATGTCCATATTAGACCTCAACACTTGTATCCACATCAATAGTTAAGGTTGTGTATGCATAGTCATAAGTGGCCAGTGTATGTTCAATAAGCTTTCGTTATGCAGGTGGCATGGTTCTTCATAAGGGAGAAATAGCTGAAATGAGGACTGGAGAAGGAAAGACCCTTGTTGCTATTTTACCAGCCTATCTAAATGCATTAGCGGGAAAAGGAGTCCATGTTGTGACTGTCAATGATTATCTTGCTCGACGTGATTGTGAATGGGTTGGTCAAGTTCCTCGTTTTCTTGGATTGAAGGTTGGCCTAATCCAACGTATGTCTCATTCTTTTATTTTTTTCGTACTCCATGTTCTGTGTACTTTAATATCTATTGCCATGCATTTTTTTAGATGGATGGATGCTGTCATGTGATCTTTCAGGGATTGGTTATTTTAAAGTTTCTGATTTTATCTGTTTAAGTGCATTTGTGCCTGTTTTTTATGAGCTGTTTGTTTGTTGTCCCAAATCGATTCCTTATTAGATTTAGGCTCTCCAATTGTAAACTTGACTAGTCCTTTAGGGGTATAAACCCAGATGTGGTTTGGGCTTTCCCTAGTTTGTTACATGCTTTCTCACTTCTTTTTAGTACAGGAAAAATTGTACCTGTGGTGGTTGCTTGGTGCTGCTATAACTTAACAACTAAAACGTTCTGGATCAAACTTCAGCCCCTTCAAGTTGGCCATGGCCTCAATAGGCGAAACTTGAGTTTGATTGCAGTGAAGCATGTTAGCACTTTACTAATAAGATAGAAAGGGTTTTCCACTTCATATTAAATTTTTTATTTCTCCTCCCTCCTGCAATTTATTCTATTTTTTAGCACCTTTTTTGATTGACAAGTGCATAATGCCAAATGTTGAGGGAAGACTAAAGGGAGGGCATTATGGAGACGTTCTCATAGAGGATGTTTCGGGTGGAGTATTAGGCTCGGTTTGGATACACAAACATATCTCATCTCATCATTATAACTTTCTCAAACTCCCACACAAAATATAATAAACAATTCAATTTTTTCAAATCCCAAAACAATAATAATATTAAAAATTATATTATAATAATATTTTATTCAATTTTCAACAAAACATCTTATCTCATCTCATCTTAACTGTGTAACCAAACGAGGCCTTAGTCTACGGGAATCAATGGGCTGGGGTTGGGGAGGTGTGTTTTATTCCAACTCGGGCTTGATGTATTTTGGGTAGTTTTCACAGGCTTTTTGGGTCATTAGGAGCTCACTAGTATGGGCTAGGTGTTTTCTTGTATACATCCAGTGTACTTGGTTACTCCTATTGAGATATATATATAATAGTTTTACGTATAAAAAAAATAATGCCAAATGTCAATGAATTCTGTCTGATTTGAAGATCACTCTTCTTTTCATTTTGTTATCTGTGCCCATCATTTTTCCGCTTTAATAAACATTAATGATGGAAAATATTCTTATACCGTCCAATTATACATATATTTTAATTTATAAAATAGTAGTAGCTTTCGAGTTTTCATTTTGATTCTAGTCATTGGATGCTTCTAGTTGACTTGTTGAACTGTATTGATCTGCATTCTTCTTATCTGGGGAGTTGATATTTTTTTCATTAATGGTCCATGGTTACCGCTTCTACATATTGCCTTGCCAAATTTGCTTTTCATAGTTAGCTAACAACTGGATGCATTTGTGGCAGAGGACATGACAAGTGAACAAAGAAGGGAAAATTATTTATGTGACATCACATATGTGACCAATAGCGAGCTTGGTTTTGATTATTTGAGGGACAACCTTGCCACGGAAAGTAATTCTTTCTTTATTGTGTTATTTTATATGATTATCACTTGATTGCATGAATTTCAATCAATTTAAAGCTTGCTAAATTTCATTTCTACCTTAGCTGAAGGAATTTTCTGGCAATGTACAGAGCGTTGAGGAGCTTGTTATGAGGGGTTTCAGTTACTGTGTAATTGATGAGGTTGATTCCATCCTTATTGATGAGGCCAGAACTCCTCTCATCATATCTGGATCTGCAGATAGACCTAGTGATCGTTATTATAAAGCTGCAAAGATAGCTGCAGCCTTTGGACGGGATATACATTACACTGTAAGACTACTAAGTATATATTTCAATTAATATATGTTCATTTTTTTAGAGGTTTTCTTCCTCGACTAACAAATACTATTGGACCCAAAAACGGTGAATCAGAATCATCTCATGAAGTGTTCACTATAAGTTGATTCTGCACTGGTGCTGGGCACTGTGTCAGGCATAAATAACTTCGCAACGCCCGTCCATGTGCCAAACATGCTATTGATGTGCACATAATTTGACAGTTTGATTTGGCATGAACACGTGTGACTGCTATTGTTTGGAGAAAATGGATCAGGAGAAGAGTTGTTCTATTATCATACCGAAAAGGGAATAAAATTGCAACAAAAACTACATTAAAGATTTTCCTTTTAGGAAGAAATAGAAATGGCCATTCTTGAAAGACTTGTGTTTGAGTAAGACTTTGATTTTTGTTCTTATGTCTACTTCATGTGTACAAAGGCTATGCCTATTTCATTCTTATATATAATATCTATCTTTTACTGATAAAAAAATAAATAAAGTAAGACTTTGATTTTTAGGCGGAATGAGAAAGAGAAGTGTTAGGAGAAGGATATGATTATATTTTGCAAACTTGTGTGGTTCACTTTTATGCATGAATATGTAATTTATAATTGGTTTGGCCTTGCAATATCTGTGTCCTTTATTTATAAGAATCCCCAGTTTCCCACATCATTTCCATTCACTGTCTGATCTGTCTGGTAACCAAGTTCATAAGTTTACATCAGTAACTTAACTATATCCACCCATCTTTCGTTGATCCCATGTAGGTTCCATTATGAAATACTTTTAAAATAGATTGTCCTTGGACTTAATAGCGAAGTAGATGCATCATGGATCAGGGAGAAATATAAATATTTTCAATTTTTTCTTACCAAGGTTGTTGTTGCAGGTAGATGAGAAGCAGAAGACAGTTCTACTAACTGAACAGGGATATGAAGATGCTGAAGAAATTCTGGCTGTAAAGGATTTGTATGATCCTCGAGAGCAGTGGGCATTATATGTTCTGAATGCAATAAAGGCCAAAGAATTATTTCTTAGAGATGTAAACTATATTATCCGTGGCAAGGAGGTTCTAATAGTGGATGAGTTTACCGGTCGAGTCATGCAGGTGAATCTCCATCAAGGTTCTGTATCTCACAAAGAAAGTTGTTAGCAAGTCGAGAAATTTGTGAAACTGGATGCTTTGCATATGATTGTCGATTGATCCTTTCATTTACCCTTTTCACTAGAGGAGAAAGAAATGAATTTCACATAGAAGTCACGTTCTCCTTCCCTCTGAGGTTTCTGAAAAAGATCTGAGATCTTAACCAATATGGTTATTTTAACTTATTCAGACATGCATATAAACGACTTTTCTTTGAAAAGGAAATTCTATACAGAATTCTTTAGGCAATGCATTTACCTGCTTCTTTTCTCTTTCATTGTAGAAATCTCTGTATTTCCTGATGCTTCTTTCTATATGCATACAAAGGAAACTGACACGGTGGAGAGTGGTTTATTTTCTTAGATCACAATAAGGTGTAAACAATTTCAGTCCCAAATTTTTTGAGATTTCTACATCTTGGTTTTTAACCACCAATATCTCTAACATCTGGAAATGACTTATCATGGGCTTATGTGATGAAGAATGATTTGCTTGGGAAAAAAATCTGGTACTTATGTGGGCAGGTCACTTCAATTTTCTAACTAGAGAAGGGGATTTTCCTACAAGAGGAATTCTACTCATCAGCTACTATTCACTCTCACACCCCACACTTACAGCTTTTTTTTTTTTTTTCCATAGAGTGTGGGGGTGTTTTTCATAGGGTGTGGGGTGTGCGGTAGTAAATAGTGGCTGATGAAAATAATTTTTCTTTCCTACAAATGATGAACAGTGCTGCCAGTCCCTAATCATTAATTGGTCCTTCCTGTTGAGGCTGACATTGACATTTATCTTTTCCAAGCTGGGTTTATACGATATATATACTCCAGCTTAAGGGGAAGTGTTAAAGAATAACTGTATTTTGTGTACCCCATGTATAAATGTCAAATCAAAGCTAAGTTAATATATTGCAAGAGTAAGAGGGTAGGGAAGATCTTTGAATCACCTACCATTTTTACTATTTTCCATCTTCGTTCTCTCTATGACCTAACTTCAATAAAATTAACAATGATGCTAGGATGGATTTGGGTCAAAGAGTTTAATGAGTCTGTAAATCTGTTTAGCTCTGTGCATATGTAATATACAGTTTATTTGATGGTGTAGTTAGCAGAAGACAATCCTTCTAAAATACACTGCGTGTGGCAAGCACTTCAATGAGTTTCTTCAACTTACAGTTGCTTGTAAATATCGTAGCAGCATAAGAGTACAGAAT
Source organism: Pterocarya stenoptera (assembly GCA_003123785.1). Classification (NCBI taxonomy): domain Eukaryota; kingdom Viridiplantae; phylum Streptophyta; class Magnoliopsida; order Fagales; family Juglandaceae; genus Pterocarya; species Pterocarya stenoptera. The sequence goes on from QEOT01004605.1 coordinate 33,283, forward strand.
GAGTGACTTTGGTTGTGCCAATGCCAAAACTATAAATCTAGGAATTAGATTCTTATTGTTGCATAATTGAAATTATTGGTCTTGTACATAATTCTACCATAGTTATAATACCCATGGAGTTACACACATATAAATCTCAAGGATATGAGGAAAACAAAGGTAAAAAGTAAGATGTTTATCTTCAAAGCACAACATAATGTCTATTGCTTGTCTTATTTGTTAGGGGAGGCGATGGAGTGATGGGCTTCACCAGGCAGTTGAAGCAAAAGAAGGTCTGCCAATACAAAATGAGACTGTAACTCTGGCTTCAATTAGCTACCAAAATTTCTTTCTCCAGGTTGGAGCTTTGTAGTCTCATTACATTAGCTGAAGAATCGGGAAAATTTATCCTCCATAACTAATGCCTTTTTCCTTTCATTATTGCAGTTCCCGAAACTTTGTGGAATGACTGGTACTGCTGCAACTGAAAGTACAGAATTTGAGAGCATATACAAACTTAAAGTTACAATTGTGCCTACAAACAAGCCTATGATAAGAAAGGTATCTCCTAGTGATCCATTCATATAAGAAATATCAACAGTGCAGCTGGTTATTATCATTGCAATGAAGATTGTGAAGCATAATCACTTTATGTGAACTGAGGCAAACGAAGAAGAACTATACTACCAGATTTGTTTTTCTTTTCAATGAAAAGAGAAAATTAGATTTCCCTTAAAGGAGAGGCAACTTTTTTCGTTGTTTTGACTTTTAAGTTTTCAAGATCCTGCCACCAGTTTAGTACCATTTTGCCTTCAGTGGGGCTGGGGTCAAACCATGACTCAACTCCATCTTGAGAGAGTCCCTCAAGTTCCTCTGCTCAGTGCCTGTAAAGAATCAGCCCCCTTTTACAGGCGCTCTGGAGGCCGGTCTAAACCCCTGTGAAGAGTTCCTTAGTGAGTTAAAATGCTACTGTGGTCATGCGGAAATAGAAGATACCAACATCTAGTCTCTCTCCCTCCCACCACTGGTGCCCTTTTTGCCTGTAAAAAATGCCTGTAAAATATTTTTAGTGCAGATGTGAGTTTTGTTGATAATACAGAATTTATCTAAATATTTGAAGTCCATCAATTTCATTATGATCTCTTCATCTTTCAGGATGAATCTGATGTAGTTTTCAGGGCAACTACTGGAAAATGGCGGGCAGTTGTGGTAGAGATTTCTAGAATGCACAAGACAGGCCGCCCAGTGCTTGTTGGCACTACCAGCGTCGAGCAGAGTGATGTATTGGCAGAACAATTGCAAGAAGCTGGAATTCCTCATGAGGTGGGGCTTCTTATCTCTAGGGATACAAGCACTATAACTTGGGGGAATCTGACTTGCAAATAACTTTACGGGGATCAACCAAGTAGGATCTTAGGTCTTTTACTTACATCACTTTTCATGCTTGTGCATGCATTTTGTTAAAAATCAACCGCCATTCATTCTGAAAATCAGGGAATAAAACTGAACATCTCATTCAAGTCTTTTCTTTGTGGAGAACTTTAATGGATGTATATTTTAAAGGTTCTCAATGCGAAACCAGAGAATGTGGAGAGAGAAGCAGAAATTGTAGCTCAGAGTGGTCGTCTAGGGGCAGTGACAATTGCTACCAATATGGCAGGTCGTGGTACAGATATAATCCTTGGTGGTAATGCAGAATTTATGGCAAGGTTGAAGCTACGTGAGATGCTTATGCCAAGGTCTCATCTGAGCTTCATTATATGTTTTGTTTCTGATGGTTTTTATGTTACACAAGTTTCCTGCCTTGCCTCTTTATAGTTGACTTGTTAACTCCATTTCTACTCTGAAATTTATGATAGATGTATTCTGCATCAGCTACTAGATGATGCATCTTTAGACATGCATTACAACCTTTTTAATATAATATAATCACAGAGTTGTTAAGCCAACCGAAGGAGTTTTTGTATCAGTGAAGAAACCTCCTCCAAAGAAGACATGGAAGGTGTGATTTTGGTTTTGTTCGTGGTATTTGTAATTGTATTCTACATTGGTATGTAAATTTGTTTTTCTGAAAGTTACAATTTTCTGTGACATGATCAATCCTGGAACTCATTATTTTATAATTTTCCAGGTGAATGAAAATTTATTCCCATGCCAATTATCAAATGAAAAAACCAAGTTGGCTGAGGAAGCTGTACAATTAGCTGTCAAAACATGGGGTCTGAGATCTTTAAGTGAGCTTGAAGCTGAGGAGCGCCTATCTTACTGTTGTGAAAAGGTGAACCTATTTGTAGCTTCGATTTTTTTTCTTTTGCAGATCAACATTACAGGCAATTAGAAACTGAATGAAATATGACCTATTTCTTCATGTGTTCCATGAAGTTATTTCTTCTATGTAATTGCAATATGAAATATTTGTATCTTTGCGTTTATAGGGTCCTGCTCAGGATGAAGTCATTGCCAAACTACGTGATGCCTTTCTCGAAATAGTTAAGGAATTCAAGGTCTACACTGAGGAAGAGAGAAAGAAGGTTAGTTTTGATATTCCATAGTAAAATTAAGTTGCTTCTCTTTGCTAGTGTTGATTACATTTTTTTTTTTTTTTTATAGTTAATAAAGTGTTGATTACAATTTCTTATATCTCCAAATCCCTAGGTTGTATCAGCTGGTGGACTTCATGTGGTTGGAACAGAGCGCCATGAATCTCGCCGCATTGATAATCAGGTCTAATTTTGTCAAATTGTTTAATTTTTCCCATCAAACTCAGGGATCTCCATCCACCTTTTTATTTGAAAATTTCCTCTCTACATACTCTTGACATGAGAATGCTTTTCTAGAACTTGATAAAAATTGAACTTGCAATGTGTATTCATATAGCTGCGAGGTCGAAGTGGCCGGCAAGGGGATCCCGGAAGTTCGCGCTTCTTCTTAAGTCTTGAAGATAACATCTTCCGGATTTTTGGTGGGGACAGAATTCAGGTTCAAACTGTAGTTGCAGTAGGATAATTGTTTGTTTTTTTTTTCTTTAATTCTTGGTAAGTGGTTGTATCAGGATAGTTGGCAATGCTTCTTTAGGATATCATTTTAAAACAAAATTGTGGATTTTGCAATTTGTAGGGTTTAATGAGAGCTTTTAGAGTTGAAGACCTACCAATTGAGTCCAAGATGCTGACTAAAGCTCTTGATGAAGCTCAGCGGAAAGTGGAGAATTACTTTTTTGACATTCGGAAGCAATTATTTGAGTATGATGAAGTTCTAAACAGCCAAAGAGACCGTGTATATAAAGAGAGAAGACGAGCACTCGAATCTGATGATCTCCAAACTCTTGTTATTGAGTTTGCTGAACTGACAATGGATGATATCTTAGAGGTATGTTTCTAATATACGATTTTGGGTT
>QEOT01004605.1:42076-86316 GCA_003123785.1 Pterocarya stenoptera
CCCCCCCCCCCCCCCCCCCCTTCTTACTGCAGCCTCCACCATTCAACTCGATGTCTCCATGACAATGGCAAAGAGAATGTAGATGCAGTTTAAATTATGTATGTGTTGGAAAATGAATGTTTAATGGGCAGGAAGAGTGATCGCTACTACAGCAAGTTGAGAGGCATCTCATCTTACAAAAGAATGTCAAAATATGTCAGAAGAGAAGATAGACTAACCAAGAAGTATCCAAACAAGGTCTTGATATATTACATTAGATTTAATAACAAAATTTTCAAGTCATATCTATTCATACTTATATTTCAAAAAGACTAGTTAGTGTTATAAAGTTCTCTTAAAACTATTATAAACAACAGCCATGTCATTCTTTTGTAGGTGGCACAATTCAATTCTCATACCTCTAGTTGAAATAAATTTTGATACAATTTCCAACAATTCAAGAAAAGTCCAACCCATGTTAGGATTTATGTTCCAAAAGAACTAGTCAATCTTACAATTACAGTTTGTCGAAATTATAATAATCTGCAATAATATTTGAATATTTCCCTTCCAAACAATGTAAGATCACATTCACCATCTTTTCATTTTAATCCCGTAAGTTTGGATATGATCCACAATGTTAGATAAACGAGGAATTTCACCGCACAAGAAACCAATCAAAAGGTGACCAACCTGAAGCTGAAATGAAGACACTTTACGATTGCTGCTGAATGAATGGGGCTGAGCAGGATAGCTTCCCACTTCAGGTATTGGTGCCATGCGTTCAAGGACGCGAGTGACATCATTGACTCCAATTGAGAACTGTTGCTAAAACAAAGAGAAACACACATCAATCAGAGGAAGAAGTAATTTTGATGGGAAGTTAACAATGAATAACCAAACACAAAATCGAAACATCAGAAAGCAAACCTTGAACCATATTTTTTCAGGTAAGGAGTTCCCATCCAAGAGCCTTGCTGTCTCTGTCTCCCTGTAGAATGTTTCCATCACATTGATGACTACTAGTGAATGAGAATCTGAATTCATGGACTAAACGACGTAAATTTGATAGAGCCTCAACAACAACACTTGGACTGAGAGGCAGACCCAATTGGCAGCTTTTAGAATAAAACACAATTATTAACAATAAATAAATAAAATGAAAACCGGGCAAAGTTTCATGAACGCTAAATTCACGTACGTCAATGAAAGAGTAAATTGAAGCATGATAAGAGTATTATACCATTAACAAATTAAATCAAACAAGACCTCAGAAAAATAGAAAAAAAAAACATAGAAATATGGTATTGGGTTCGAAGTTTAACCTCCGAATCGATTTTAGCAGACTAGAGAGACGTTCCCCCTCGTAACAACTGCATATATGAAGACGCTACCAGAGTCAGCATTCATCCACAACAAATAAGAAGAAGAACTGAGTATTTGAAAAGAAACCCATGGGAGAAAAAGTGTCTTACTCTTCATTTTGAGGAGGAACAGAGCTTTCTTTTGAGATATCCGTGTGTTTTTTTGAAGCTTTCTTTCGTCTTGGCATGGTTGCCTTTGATCTCTGTTGCTTTGCGCGCAAACTTGCTGGACGGCAAGCTCCGAGGAATTATATACCCGTATAATTGGGGTCCAAGGGTCCAGTATGAAGCCCATCGGTTTTCACATAGCATATTTGGGCCTCAGTATGAAAAAGAAAACCCTATGACTCACGTTCGAAGTTCATTCTGGGCCCTGGCCACTGCTTCTTGAAGAAATGTTTGGTTTGGTAATATTGTTCTTATAAACGAATACGTGTAAACCTAATGGATTCTGCATGCTCTGGAAGATAAATTGAGGCAACAAAGTGAGGAGAAATGATAATTGTAATTATAGAATGTATAAGCATTGTGCATTCCTTTTGAAAAAAGTAAGTAAATTGGGACTCATATGAAAAAATCAATTTTTTAATGGTGGAACCAAACTTTTTTCAAAATGAGTGCGTGGTACTTGCAGAATCCGTGATTGTATCTAGTATTACTTGTACTCTCTTATGTTACATGCAACAAATAATTATGAGAAATGATATTTGTAGTCATGAGTGCGCAAGTGTCGCACAATTTTTTTTTAAAAAAGTAAGTAAATACTGGATTCATATGAAAAAAAATTTAATTTTTTAGTAGTAAATTTCACTATTTTTCAAAAATATTATATGGCGCTTGCACATTGCAATACTGTATCTAGCATTACTTAATAATTATTTTTGAAAATCCAATATGGTGCCTTTATTGAATAGCATTTGATCAGTACAATAATGTTCCTTCAAAACTGAAGGGGTTATTTGCATAGGCCCCTCATTAATCCACACTCTCTCACCAGATAAAGACATAGCATGTTTAGTTAACAAATGCACTACATTATTTGCTTCTCTATAAGTAAAACAAATGTTTCAGTTTTGATATTTTCAAGAGGCTTCGCACATCTTCAATCACAACCCCATAACCAATATTAATAATCTCTCTACCATTTGCAACCATAACTACCTCCCTTGAATCACATTCAAATATAACATCATGTATGCCTAACTCTTAACAAGATTATTGCCCTTCTAAGTGCACAAGCTGCAGCTACAACAGGTGTAATAGAGTGGTTTATATTTTGACATAGAGAAGCAATCAACTCACCATCACTATTTCTGATCACAACTTCAATTCTCCTTTATTACTCTTTGAATCAACTACAGCATCACAATTGACTTTATATATCAACTCAGAGGGTTTTTTCCATCTTGTTTGTTGCCTCTCTTCTCTTCCCAACTGGTCTCAATTCTGTCTGGAGTTTTGTGCTAGACTAAAATCTTGCATACTTTCTTTTGCTATTTGGATCACCTGCTTTGGATGGTCAAATATGTTTTCAAACAAAAGGGCATTCCTTCTTAACCATATTATCCTCATGGTGTATGCTACCAACTCAATCTCCTCGCTAATCTTTCATGTAAACTCTTCCAAAGCTCCAAAAAATGTATCTCCATACTCACCCATTTTTTAATTGGATTGTTTTGCTCACACCATACATAATTAGAAGTAGGTCAACTCCAAAGTGCATGTATTGTAGTTTCTGTTTCCCTCTCATAGACTGGACACAAATCTGACTCTAATATCTTCTTCCTGTAGAGATTTTCTCTTGTAGGTAGTATATCATGTGCGGCCTTCCATAGGAACTGCTTGACAGTGTTATGCACATTTAGTCTCCATATTAGATCACAATCCCTCATTTTATCTGCTGCATCAAAAGATTCCCTATACCTTGATCTCAATCTAGAGTGCTATAAATGGTAAGCACTATTTACTATAAATATACCTGTGTTAGTTGGCCCCCATATCAATCTATCATCTTTGTTTAATCTGCTCAAAGGAATACTTTTAGTCAATGCAGCTTCTTCTACACCAAAACTTCATCTACAATATTTTCCTTCTATTCACCAACCCCTTCCTCTATCAGCTCATTAACTTTGGATTCTATTTCAAGAGTATTAACTAGAGATTGAATTCTGTTAGAAGATAGTCTAGGAAGCCATTTATCCTTCCATATTTTTACTATTTTCTCATTACCCACTCTCCACACCATACCTACTTGAATTAATTCTACAGATGAGAAAAGGCTTCCAGATGAATAATGGTCTGGATCCCAGCTTTGCTTTTAACAAAACATTCTCTTTAAAATACTTTTCCTTCATAATAGTGGCAACCATCGAGTTAGGATTCATCATCAACCTCCAGCATTACTTTGCCAGATATGCCACACTAAACTTTTCCAGATCTCTAAATCCTAATCCCTTTCTTCCCTTTGATTCACACATCTTTGTCCGGCTTCTCCAAATGATCTTTCTTTCACTATTTTTCTATCCCCACCAAAACCCCAGTAATATAAAAGACATTCCAACACACAATCTCTAAGGAAGCTTGAACACAGACATAGAATAAGTAGGGAATGCTTGCAACACTGCCTTAATCATAACTTCTTTTCCTACCTGAGATAGGAAGGTATTCTTCCAACTACATTTTCTTCCACACTTTATCCTTTAGTAACCTAAAAGTATAATACTTTGATTTACCTACCATAGAAGGTAAGCCTAAGTATTTTTCATAACTCCCACAAACTGAAATTCCTACCTCTTGCAAAATCTACTTCCTTACATCCATTGCAGCATTAGAACTAAAAAAAAAATGGTTGTTTTATGCTTGTTCAATAACTACCCTGAAGCCCTCTCATACTTATTAATGATCTCTCGTATCTTCACCCATTCATTAGTAGTTTCCCTTCCAAAAAGAATGCAATCATCTACAAATAGTAGATGATTAATGCTAGTTTCACATTTTGTAACTGCAACCACTTTAGTTTGACCCTTTCTTTCTGATTCCTCTATTAATCTGCTCAAACCTTCGGCACAGAGAATAAAGAGATATAAGGATAATGGATCCCCTTGCCTTATCCCTCTCGTTGGCTTGATGATCTCACTAGGTTGCCCATTTATCATACAAGAGTATGTCACTGAGGTAACACACTCCATAACTAGCTTAATCTATCTTTCTCCAAAACCAAGCCTTTTCCTAGTATAGAATTATTGGATATCTATCAATCTTTATTAGGGGTTGATTTCTAGGAGATTTACAGCTAACAAATCAATTTGTTAGCCATTTTGGTTCCATGATTTTAGGGGATTCGGGTAGCATGTTACATAATCCTTTAGATAGAATTTTCCTATTTTACTGTTTTCTGTTTTAAATAGGGTTGATTCTATTTTCAGTAACTTGTAAATATCTCGAGTAATTAGATGAGAATTATCATCTATTTAAAGGGAATGTAATCTTTTTCATAGGCAAATGGAATATTAAATTTTTTCTTCCACAATTCCACTTGGTATTAGAGCATCTTCTAAACTCTAATTCTTCCATATGACCAAATACGGTATGGCCACCAAGAGATGAGACTCCACCTCTTCAATCTCCGAAGTCACCACCAGTCAAGAAGCCATGGATTCAGGCAACAACAACAATTCATATAGCAGCCTCATGCCCATTATAAGACACAAACTTAATGGAAATAACTATCTCTAATAGTGCCATTCCGTGATGATGTTTATATGCAGGAAGGGAAAGGATGATTATCTCTTAGGAGTTATAGCCCAACTAAGCGATGATACGAAGTTCAAAACGTGGAATTCGGAAAATAACATGGTCATGCTCATTAATTCCATGACAAATGAGCTGGAGAAAATTTCTTCTCTACAGAACAACAAAGGGGATTTGGGAAGCTACCAAGGAAACATATTCTAACAATGAGAATACATCTGAATTATTCAAGGTGGAAAGTGTTCTCCATGACTTACGTCAAGGAGATTTGACTGTGACCCAATACTTCAACACACTCAATCGTTTTTGGCAACAAATGGACTTATTCAAGGAGCACAATTGGAGCTGTATCGAAGATGAAATCAAGTATAAACAAATTGTTGAAAAGAAAAGAATATACAAATTTCTGATTGGATTAAATAAAAATCTCGATAAAGTACGAGGAAGAATCCTAGGATCTAAAACACTGTCCAACATCCGAGAAGCGTTTTCAGAAGTTCGCAAAAAGGAGAGTCGAAAAAAGATACTGATGGGCCTTTAAGATTCTACAACAAACCTGGAGAGTTCAGCCCTTGCGATTCTAGGAAATCCATACAATAGTAGTGACAACAGACCGAAGAAAGGGCGACCATGGTGTGACCATTGTTGACGTCCTAGTCACTCCAAGGACATCTGTTGGAAAATCCTTGGTAAACCTACAGATTGGAAGCCTTCCCGCTTTGCCAACGATAGAGAAGGACGAGGCAATTTCATCTCGGTAGATGAAAAATCGACACCACCTAAGCCTAGTCGCTTCAATAAAGAGCAACTAGAATTATTGCAAAAAATGTTTAGCCAATCGTCAGTAGCCCTTGCCACCACTGTGATTAGTACCGGTTCTTTAGCACACAAAGGTAATTTTATAAGCGCTCTTAATGTTAAAAATGAGAAGCTAGGTCCATGGATTGTAGACTCAGGAGCATCGGACCATATGACTGGAGATGGAAAAAAATTTATACTTACAGTCCCTATTATGAAAGTGCTCATAGTGCCAAATTTGGATTGCAATTTATTGTATATTAGTAAATTCACTTGGGATCTCAATTGTGTTACTATTTTTTTTTTTCAAATATGTGTAAATTTCAGGTCTTGGATTCAAGGAAGACGATTAGTAGTGATAAGATGTGTTCGAGGCTCTATCTTTTCGAGGTTAATGATCCTCCTCAAGGAACAATTCACAAATCTGAGTGTTTAGTGTCTAGAAGTCAAAGTTCTTTTTCTGTCATTCGTTCTAATAATGATAGTGCAATTATGTTGTAGCACTACAGGTTAGGACATCCAAATTTCTTGTATCTCGAGAAGCTCTTTCCTTCATTATTCAATGTGAGATTTGTCAATTTCCAAAACATGTTCGCAACTCTTATCCCATCCGACCCTACAAAGCATCCCAACCATTTTCAATGATTCATAGTGATTGTGGGGGCCATCTAGGATCAAGAATATTACTGGATCTCGTTGATTTATATCTTTTATAGATGATCATACTAGACTTACTGGGGTATTCCTCATGAAAGAAAAGTCAGAGGCAGGTCAAATTTTTAAAATTTTTCACACCATGATCCAAACACAATTCCAAGCAAAAATACAAATTATGAAAATTGATAATGCCAAAGAATATTTCAAATCCGTTCTTGATGATTATCTCTTGAGTCAAGATATAGTACACCAAAGTTCATGTGTCGATACTCCTCAGCAAAATGGAAATGTCGAAAAAAAAAACCGGCACTTACTAGATGTTGCCTATTCCCTCATGTTCTCTACACATGTGCCAAAACACTTTTGGGGTGAAGCCATTCTAATTGCAGGCTACCTCATAAACAGGATGCCCTTTTGCTTTCTCAAATTCCAAACTCCCTGTCGAACTCTACTTCGGTCCTTTCCTAGTACTCGACTCATCTCCATTATTCCCTTTTTCAGGTGCTTTGCTTTTGTTCATGTTCATCATCAACACCGAGGTAAACTGGATCCTAGAGCCCTTAAGTGCATTTTTCTCGGGTACTCTCCAAACCAAAAGGGGTATAAGTGTTATTCACTAGTCACTAAAAGATATTATCACTCCATGGATGTTGCATTTTTCGAGCAACAACCATATTACTCCAAATCTGACATTCAGAAGGAAAGCACTCTTACTGAGGAATATCAGCTTTGGGATATTGAAAAGTTATCTCACCCTTCTTCTGATTCTGGCCCATCTCACCCACACAAGCTCCTAAATCCATTCTTCCTCCACATCTCGTCTTAGAATCTCCCGTGAAACATCAAACCATCGATTTACCAGTTTTTATAAATCCACCTCAGCATCTAGACACTATTCAACCAACAAACAATGATGAGTTGATTACCTATTCATGAAGGAGAAGGAATCAAAAAGATATAGAACAACAAGTATCTCTTGTGCAAATCCAAAAGTCTGATCTGAGTCCTAAATCAAGTGAAGATCCACCAGGTAACTCTAATCTCGAGACTTCCCATAATGAGTTAACTAATGATGATAGTGATTGTCCTATTGCTGTGAGAAAAGTTGTGAAATCATGCACAAAACACCCAATATACACATTTGTGTCATATTAGGGACTATCATCGAATTTCAGAACCTTTGTTGCCAATCTCGAAAAAATCTAGGTCCCTACTAATATACAAGAAGCTCTCGATACACCTGAATGGAAGTCTGTAGTTTTTTAAGAAATCTATGCACTAGAAAAAAATGGAACATGGGAGATCACAAAATTACCAGCTGGAAAACATCCAATAGGTTGCAAATGGATATTTATTGTGAAATACAATGAAGATGAAAGTGTTAACCGATTCAAGGCTCGGCTGGTAGCAAAGGACTTCACTCAATCATATAGAATTGACTACGAGGAGACATTTGCCTCTATAGCCAAGTTAAACACAGTGCTGGTCCTTCTATCTTTAGCTGAAAATTTAGACTAGCCTCTTCACCAACTAGATGTTAAGAATGTCTTCCTTAATGGAGACTTAGTTGAAGAAGTCTACATGGAAATTTCTCCTAGATTCGAAACACAAGCTGCACACAACAAAGTTTGCAAACTCAGAAGATCCTTATATGGGTTCAAACAATTAATGCTTTGAATACCATACCTAATGCTATACCGGTTAAGGCGCTGGAACGAAATATTTCGGTACCGATACCGTGTTGAAATAGTCGATATATGAATAAATTATATGTAAATATATATTATATTTCAAAATAATAGTCTATATATGAATAAATTATATATACATACATATATATAAATTATAAATAATATAGTCTGAATTTGGGATAAAAAAATGAAATGAGCTTGTAGTTTGAAAAAATAGAAAAAAAAAATTAAAGACTGAAATATCTGCTGGTACGGGCCGAAATATCAACAGTTATTTGGGTCGGTACGAAATATATGTAATGCCTGTACGGAAAATACAGGCCTATACGGCTGGTACGGTACGGTATTTAAAACAATGCAAACAATCCCTAAGAGCCTGATTCGAGAGATTCACAAAGGTAGTTAAGAGGCATGGCTATTCTCAATGTCAAACAGATCATACACTATTTGTTAAATACTCTCCTGAAGGAAAACTTGCTATCCTCATTATATATGTGGACGTCATCATTCTAATAGGAGATTATGAGGAGGAAATGAGCAGTCTCAAAAGTCTTCTAGCTAAAGAATTTGAAATCAAGGACTTTGGGAATCTCAAGTACTTCCTAGGCATGGAAGTGGCACGGTCAAGAAAGGAAATCCTTGTCTCCCACATGAAATATGTTCTGGATCTCTAAAAAGATATTGGGATGCTTGGATGCAAGCCGAAAGATACTCCTATGGATTCAACAACCAAACTAGGAGCCAAGGAAGGCAATGCACCAGTGGATAAAGCCTAAAGGTAGAGATCAAAAATTAGTTGGGAAACTTATATATTTGTCTCACACCTGACCTGATATTGGCTCCTTTGTCAGTATGGTGAGTCAATTCATGAACAATCACAATGAAGAACATATGGAGACAGTTTATAGAATCCTACGATACCTAAAGCTAACACCAGGCAAATGAATATTTTTCGAGAAGACTCAAAGAAGAGATATTGAGGTATTTAGTGATGCAGATTGGGCAGGATCAATACATGATTGAAGGTCAACTTCTAGTTACTACACATATGTATGGGGAAACCTAGTTACATGGCGAAGTAATAAGCAATTAGTTGTATCAAGAAGCAGTGCAAAAGCTGAATTTAGGGCAATGGCATAGGACATTTGTGAAGGAATATGGCTAAGAAGGCTTCTAAAGGAATTAAAGATTTCAGGTGAAGAACCTATGAAGATGTTCTGTGACAATTAGTCAGCCATCAGCATTGCAAAGAACCCAGAGCATCATGATAGGGCAAAACACATGGAGATTGATTGACATTTCATGAAGGAAAAAATAGAGGAATGGATAATCAAGATGTTCTACGTGCCTACATATTTCCAAATAATCGATATCCTTACTCGGGCTCTGCCAAGAAAGAATTTTGATGATCTGAGTTTCAAGCTGGGCCTCATCAATATCTACTGCTCATCTTAAGGGGGGTGTAGAATTATTGGATATCTGTTAGTCTTTATTAGGGGCTGATCTTTAGGAGATTTACAGCAGTTGATTTGTTAGCCATTTTGGTTCCATGATTTTAGGAGATTTGAGTAGCAAGTTACCCGATCCTTTAGATTGTATTTTTCTAGTTTATTGTTTTTTGTTTTAAATAAGATTGATTCTATTTTAAGTAAGTTGTAAATATCCCGAGTAATTAGATGATAATTATTATCTATTTAAAGGGAATGTAATCTTTTTCATAGGCAAGTGAAATATTCAGTTTTTTCTTCCACAATTCCACACATAGTTTTTTCTAGGAACCTCCATTCAATTCTATCATATGTCATTGACGTATCCAGTTTGAGAGTCATGCTTCCCACTTTGCCTTTCATTCTTGTCTTTATGGCATGCAAAGCTTCATAAGTAATCATCACATTATCAGTGATGAGTCTCTCAAATACAAATGCACTTTGATAGTTGGAACTTATGGAGGGCAACACCTTCTTTAACTTGTTAGCTAGTACTTTCGACACAAGCTTATATAAAACATTACACAAGTTAATTGGTCTAAACTCACTAACAACATATGGATTACTTACTTTTGGGACCAAAGCAATATATGTAAAATTGATACAATGATCTAAGCTACCTCCATTAAAAAAAAATTAAAATAGCTTGGCATACCTTTTCTCCCACTGTGTGCCAATGAGTTTGATAAAAGCATACCCCAAAAACATCAGGTTCTATGGACTTTAATGGCACCATTTGCTTCAGTGTTGCCTCTACCTTTTCAATTTTGAATTTATTCTGCATGTCTCTATTCATTTCACAAGTTACTTTCTTCTGCATAGGTTCAAGACATTCTACTATAACCCCTTGAGTTGGATTTGATGAGATAAATATGTTCTGAAAGTACTGCTTGAAAGCTGCTTCAATTCCTTCTTGCTCAATATTTATTCTTCCTTCTTAAGCTTTAACTTGCTTAATACAATTCTTCTTCTTTGACTTGCATGAGCATGGAAGTATTTTGTGTTTTGATTCCCAAGCTAATACTAATTCCTCTTAGCTCTTTATCTCCACTTTATATTTTTTTGTTCAAAGAGAATTCCAACTTTATCTTGTAACTCTTTAACAATGGTAGCATTGAGAGGTCCCTCATTTAACTATTCTTGCTCAAGTTGTGTTGTAACCATATTGATATCCCTTTCCTTTGTTCTAATCTATTGTAGGTTCCACCTGGATAAAGCCCTTCTACATGCCTTCAATTTGCTTTGTATAAATTTTAAATTGTTATGTCCAGTTATGCTTCTATCTCATGTTTCATCAATCATAACACCACAACCTTCTTCTAATGCCCATTTTGCTTCATACTTAAACATACCCTTCCTTTTCCTCTCTACCACACTATCATCATGCAATGATAAGAAAAAAGGCTTATGATTAGAACATCTGGCAGTTAGGACTTCGATCTCCCTTCTTCCAAAGAGTTCTAACCACTTTAGGTTTGTCACCCCTATCTAGTCTTTCCTTTGTGAAGGTTTCATCTTCATGTCTATTACTCAAAGTATACTTCTCACCCTTCCAACCCAAATCAATCAAACTATTTTCCTTAAGTGCATTCCTAAAATCTTCCATCTGACCTTCAGGCTTCTGCCTTCCTCCACACTTCTCAGATTGAGAGGTGATTTCATTATCTTCTATGATTTTATTATCTTCTATCACACACCAGGTCTAATCAGATTCTGGCCTTAATCTTGGTAATAGCTCCCATATCAATTTCCTTTTATTGCTATCAGGGTGACCATATATACCAGTTAAAAACCAGCTTGTAATTTTTCTTCATGAGGTATTTTGGCATGAATATGGTACTGAAAGAAATTAATAATTTCAATTGCCCAATTTCACATTAAGGCCAAACCTCCACTCCTATCTATTGGATCAACAACAAAACATCCTTCAAAAGCTAACTTCTTCTTCACCATATCAAACTTAGTTGCAAGGAATTTTGCCTCACTGAGAAAACATTACTTTGGGCTTCTTATCCTTCACCATATGGTAAAGGTCATAAACTGTTCAAGGGTTCCCAAGCTCTCGACAGTTCCAACATAAGGTATTCATAATGATTGGCGGGACTAGCACATAGTCTCTGCCAATAATTCAGTATTTTTAGTGTTCTGATCCACCACATTTTCTCTACTAAACTTCTCAGGTCTTTCCACACTATTGTTTTCACCCAACACTTCACTAGTTCTTTTACTCAATTTACCAATACAAAATTTAGTAGTAATACCTTGCTGTCGACCATGTCTCTTCCATGATCTCTTAGGCTGGCTTTTACTCACAGCATTGTTTGCTACCCCTTTTCCTAAATGCTTTTCATTCCTCACCTCAGATCTAACTATAGAAAGGTTAGTGGGTTTACCTTCTGGCTGCATACCAAGCCCTTGGAGTCCATCTCTATTTGTTTGGGCCTTAGCCCACTTCTTCATAATATCAACTTCTCCCCCACTCTCCTCCACGTAATTACTGCTACCTAACTTCTGCCCAGTTTCAAAATTTTGGTAGTTTCCACTTGTTCCTTCCATGATCACAATCTCCATATTGCTCTCCTCTCCAATCCGTTTGAAATTCAAAGAAGAACAATCATCCGAGATTTTAGTAGCTTCTAAATTCAATTTTGAATTCCCACCTTTTTAAGTTTCTGTTATTCTCCTCTCAGTTGGCTCTCCACTCTCCCTTCCACCACCCATCGCCACCGTTGGATCCTTTTGCACCCCACCACCACCACATCCTATGTTATCTTGACAGGTATCCCCACCTCCCTCCGTTGACTCCTCTTGTTTCTCTTTACGAGTAAAATATCTTCTCTTATGACTCTTTTCTGCCCTTTGCCATGTTCCATACTGGTTCTTCCCAAGCTCTAATTGTGGATCATTTGAATCAGAACTGCTACATCCTCCTTCCCCATGGACCAAATATCCCCTGGCCAGCTTTTCATACTGCAATGGTACCCATCTCTCAGTTCCCAACAGATTGACTATTCTTCCCTGAGTAATAGGTCTTCTCAAATTGATTTCAATCTTTACCCTGAGGTAGGTCCCCCATCATATGCCATCTTCCTTCACATCAACCTCTTCCACCCTTTCAATTGTATTACCAATTTGCTCCCCAATTTCCTTCGTCATACACACTAGTGGAAGATTATGAAGCTGGGTCTAGAACACTTCTGAATCAAAATTCATGGACTTTTGTGGAGTTAGTCCATCAAACTGCTTAATTATAAACAATTTGTTATCAAATAACCACGGTTTCCCAGCAAGAACTCTATCTCGACCTATTGCCTTTTCAAACATAATCATGAATAAATTTGGACTTATCTCTTGGAATGAGAATGCTTTACTAAGCTTCCAAATTTTAGCCATTGTAGAGTGCACCACTTCACTTCCAATTACCCTATCCGAATATAATCTCCCAACTAAACTTTGTTCTCCTTTCTTCATAACCTCGCTCAATTGCTCTATTTTCAGGTCTATCACTGAATTTTCTTCCTTTGATAGTCGTAGTAGCTTCTATTTGTCTTCCAATTCATCCATCTTCCCCTCAATCCCCAATCGGAACAGGGGAATCCACCTCACTTACTCTATTGAGTAAGAACAGACTATCAACACCCCACCCTTCTTTTCTCTTGAGAGAAAATGGAAAAGAAACATCGTTATAATTTGCAATCTGATTTATGGATTTCTTGTATTACAAAATGGTAGTCCAAAATTAATTTAGCCTAAGCCCAAATTGGGATTCAATTGCCCATCCCAATGTTAGTCGGGTATTTTATATATTATTACTTGTGTATAGCTTGGACCACCATGTAGTAAACAAACTTATGATCCTTCTCTCTATCTTTTGATTAGGAATGATAATTTGTAAGGGGTTGTGTCATTCAAGTCGAATTTTGGTCATAAAAAAGGTTAATCTTAGGGCTGGTTTGGATATTAAGAATATCTCATAATATCTGTAAATAGTAGTAAAATAACTTATGAATAATAATGAAGTAGTTTGAGAATATCTGGAAATATTTGTGTTCCTAGACAGACCCTTAATATTATTAAGCTTGTTGATCTAGTTTGTGTCATTCAAGTCGAATTAGATTATTCATGTCCAACCATTCTGTTTTTTATCTCTTTGGAAGAGAATTTTTTTTTTTTTTTTTTATATATAGGAAAACTAAAAACTTTCATTAATAAAAAGAGATTACAAACAATTATCAAGCCAAACCGCTTGAGAAATGAAGTCTAGACAACACTCATACCACATTAAGATATTCTCAACGTTCCAAGCATTTCGGGCAAGCAAATGAGACACCCGATTACCTTCTCTATAGAAATGTTGAAAATGATACTCAACAAATACGCTTGACAACTTTCTGATTTCATTCAATAATGACTCTAATAATGCAGCCGAATCAAGATCATTGTTGAGCACTTGGACAACCATCAAGCAATCTGATTCCACAATCAACCTTTGAATCCCCATGCTAGCACACAACTGTAAGGCACGGAAAATAGCCAACAATTCAATGGTTTCAGTAGAACTTACATCCAATTCCATCTTGCTTGCTACCAGTATCACCCTCCCAGAAGAATCTCTGAGTATCAAACCCACACCTGCCTTATGAATATCATTGAACACAGCTCCATCCACATTTAGTTTCAACCAACCAGATGGTGGGGGTTTCCAATCAAAATACTCTCTAGTTTTTGGCATAGATAAGTTTTTCAGATCAGCATGTGCTCATATAACAGAAAGGGCATGATTAATTACCTGCTGGATTGTAATGTTTTTCTAGACTGAACTACACCCATCCTCTTTCACAAGAGCATCAATATGATACTTAGAATAGCTCAAAATTGACAAATTAATATCATTCCCCCATAACATTGCAATTCCCCCACCTCTGCCCTCACTATCAACAGCTAAACAATTAACAAAACCAAGCTTAAATTTATACTTCTCAAACTCGCGTACCTTCAAACGTGTCTCCTAAAGAAACAGTATATCGAGAGCTTCATTCTTGAGTAGGTCACGAAGGACCCGAATACCACATCGGTTCCCAAGCCCATAAACATTCCAACTGAGGAATTTCATGGTTTCCGGCGGGGCTGAGACCCAGCCACCACCGATGAAAAAACTTGACACTGGTCCAAAACATCATTCAGGTTAATGGACAACCCCTTCCTCTTTGAGACGCGATACAATTCTTCAGCATCCTCTAGCTTATCCTTTCACTTACGGGTTGAAGATGATAGTTGCTGTGAAACTGAAGCTGAAGACTTTTGTCGATTAAGAATAGATAATTTTTTCCATTTGCGCCCCTCCAAAACATTAGGTTTAGTTAGCCTTGGCCCAACCAGATCCTCATGGGCTTCAAGTCCCACAGTTGTTGGCCTATTAATAGGGCCTTTAGATCTCCCTTCAGAGACTCCAACAGTAGAGTCCAAACCCCTTAAAACACCATCCTGAAGGCCCATGATTCCCTCATCTACCTTCATCAATTCCTCCGGAACAGCAGCAACCGTTTCCTTATTCACTTCCTTCTCACACTCAACAAAAAGTGCTGGAGTTATGGGATTCAACGTCTACATGTCTTTAACTGCCGCCTCCTGGATTTCCGCCATAGATCCCGAAACGGTTCCTTGATTATTGTCCTGATTTGTAACAGCATTATCTTCCTTCCTCTTAGAAGCCACCGGAGCATGCTACTAGCCTCAGGGTGAACCTCCCGACGAGGCCAACGACGTACTATTTAGGAACTAGCACGCAGCCAACTTCCATAAGGGAAACCATCCGATTCAAAAATACTCCGATTCTCATGCAATTTTTCACAATCCAAATGGCCATGATTCAAAAGACCACAGCAGTAACAGAAATTAGGTAAACGTTTGTAAGAAAAACGAATCCATACAAGCTCCACTAGACCAATACACACCATCTTTCCACGTAACAGAGATTTGGAAATGTCAATGGAAACCCGTACTCGCAGAAACTCCCCCCAAGCCATTTCACCCTTCCAATCTTACTCCCTATCAGATTCCCTATATATTCATTCCGTGCTATTAATGGTAGGTCATGTAACCTAACCCAGAAAGATGCCTCAGTGAACTTGATTTGATGGACTTGTTGATGACCTTCCACTTCTTGAACCAAAACCAAATGTTTGTCAAAAGACCAAGGACCCTCTCTGATTACCCGATCCTTATCACGATTGTCATTAAATTCGACTAATATGATCACCGAATTCAGATCCCTGAATTTGATATCCTTGACCGGCCTCCATGCTCTCCTCATCGTGGATTTGAAGGCCTCTCGATTGTAGTGACGCTCAATATATAGTTTAACCAACAAACATTTACCACCGCAAAGAACAGCATCTTGCAATTGCTGAATATCAACTTGAATCTCTTCAGTCTCCGTCGCCGTAAAAGAGTTTCTTATACATTTCTTAAAGATTGACTTCCATCCATACACTTTCACTCACCGAAAAATCTCCGCAACAATGACACAAAAGAAACTAACAGCTTGTACGTACAACAACAGGCAAGAAACCCCTACACAGAGAAACTTTAGAAGAGAGAAACCCTAGGAGAGGAGAGAATCCATTGGAAGAGAAATTACATATACAGAGATTACACAAAAATAAACTTACAAATTTACATGGCTTCATGTGATCTATTAGATTTACTTTTGACATACTACATCAAGCCACATCCTTTTGTAGATT
This sequence comes from Pterocarya stenoptera, assembly GCA_003123785.1. Taxonomy (NCBI): domain Eukaryota; kingdom Viridiplantae; phylum Streptophyta; class Magnoliopsida; order Fagales; family Juglandaceae; genus Pterocarya; species Pterocarya stenoptera. The sequence continues at coordinate 58,549 of QEOT01004605.1, forward strand.
TACTTTTATACAATTCATTTGTGGCTAAAGTATTTATCTTATCCATTTATTGTTTAATATATGAGTAGTTAGATACAATCTTAGAATGTACAAGCTCGTTTCCTCCCTTTAAAAAAGGTGGGGTCCATTGTTAAAAAATAATTATTTCATGTGAATCTTATATTTATTCCTATTTTTTAAAGGGAATGCTTGAGACTTGTATACTCTAAAACTGAAAATATCATTTCTCTTAGAGATAAACAGTTGTTAAAAAATTAAATATAATGTCGGTCAAATTATATGGTATAGTGAAATGTTATCTTAAGCCTTCTACACCATATACTATTTACGGATATAAATTGATTTATAAGATTCAATATTATGCAAATGATTTATTAAAAATGATATATTAAAGAGTACGGGGTTGTAACCGATCCAGTCTGGTCAAATTTTGGATAAATTTAAGATCGAATCAATATGCACCGGTTTTGCATTTTCAAAAATTGATTACGTACCAGTTATCCTCCTAAACTGGTACCTCCGGTTTTACCGATTTGGTCCGATTTTTCAATTTTAAAAATATTAGTATTAGGGTATAAAATATAATTAATATACTAATATACATTAGTACACTAATGTATAATAATTAATTAAAGTGAAATGTAATTAATTTACTAATTTATATTAGTATTATTAATATATTATGTATTTATTAAAAAGAATATATTGAGAATTTATTAGACTATAAAATATTATTAATATATATATTTTATATTTAAAGCATATGATCAAATAAATTTTTATATTTACGATTGGGATTTACTACATAACCTCCTACTATTCACCCACACTCCACACTCTATATTTTTTAATATTTTTTTAAATTTTTTTTTGATTTTTTTTTTTAAATTTTTTAAATTTTTTATTTACTATTCATATAAAAAAATTTGATAGAAAAAAAATATAAAAAAAAAAAAAAAAGGTGGAATGTGGAGGGTGGTAAATAATAAGAGGATGGAAAAATTATTTCTAAAACTAAAGGAACGGGTCTCAAACCCGACTGGTTCAAAACTGGGCCATCCAGATCGATTTTTCAGTTTTTGGTTAATTTTTACATCCTTATTAAAGAGGAATTAAAAATGATTTATTAAAGAGAAATTCGGACGCAAAAGCATAAGAGGCGGAAATTTGGTGACAAATAGTGCGAGGTATGGGGTCGCTGAAGGAGCTGCGTAGGCTCGTGAATGGACTATCGTTAGTCGCCAAGGAGGTCGTGGGGCGTTCTCAAGCTGTGGAAGCCGCCAAGAATGGAGATCTTCAATGCCTAATCAAGAAAGCCATTCTATCCGCCACTGATATCTCTGGCCTCACCAAGGGAAAGGTCCGCATCCTCTCCAACCCAAGCTCCTCTAATTCCGGTTCCGTCGTTCACTTCCCATCCGCCACCGCTGACGATTCTTCCGCGTCCTCGGAGGAGGTCACGCCTGTTGCCTTTCAACAACAAAACTCCTCATCATTCGACGATCAGGGTGATACTGATAGTAGTATAGAAAAAGCTTCGTCTTCTTCTTCTTCTTACTCTGCGGCGGAGAATTCGGATGTTAGAGATGGGTTTAGGCCTGTCAATGAAGGTGAGCACCAGGATTTGGTGGAGAAGGAAAATGCCCAAGTGTCATTTAAGAGGCGGAAGCCAAGGGAGAGGAGAGTTCCTTCCACCCCATTTTCCAGAGCGCTTGGGTCAGTGCTTTTTTCTGCATGTTTAGTATAGCCTTACTCACGCTTTTATCATATGATTTGCTGTTCTATGGTTTGCGTATCATATATTTGTGTTGTGGCATAAAATCTTGTTCATCGATTCCTGACTTAAAATTTTTGAACTTTTTATATAAGGTTTGCTGGCCTTGGTGCGGGCCTTGCGTGGGGAACGGTTCAGGAGTCTGCCAGGAGGCTTGTCTTTGGCACGCCACGCTCACAAGACAATCAATCTGCGGTCTCGCCATTCCTCTCTGAACAAAATGCACAGCGTCTGGCCCTTGCGCTTTGCAGAATGCGTGGAGCAGCACTCAAAATAGGCCAGATGTTGAGTATACAGGACGAATCCCTTGTCCCTCCTCCGGTATTCCAATTCTTCTCCTTTATGCAATGTAATTTGATTGCCTGAGACTCCTTTTTATCATGAGGTGTATTATAAAATTAACAAATGAAGAATTCGTTATGTATAATGATAATTATTCTAACTTCTTATAGACTTTGGAGAATCAGTTACTTTTTTTTTTTTGGGCCAAGTAAACGTGGTCTTTGTTGAAACTCGGAAAGGCATAGCCCAAGTACATAGAAGCATACAAGAGAAACACCCCACTAAAATAGAAAAAGAGACAAATGAGAATCATACAAAGTGTCAGCATTTCTGAGCTGAAGCTGGGGTTGAAAGTAAGTGGACCCAATACATTTTTAAACTGTTTGTTATCCCATGAAGTAAATCTGCCAGATGACTTTTGAACTTTTTGAAAAATCTGATCCTAGAAGGAGACTCACTAGACGTTATCATAGCCATACAAATGATTGTCTTACGGTGGTTTGGAAAATAGCCCCCTTTGTAAAAGCTATTATGGGCACTCAAAGACACCATATCATGGAAGACTTCAAAGATCAAAAGAAGTGCTAACTCTACAGCACACAACATAGCCAAATGAGTCGCTTCCCACATATCATTAGGAGCGTTCCCATACATTCCTTCCTAACCCAAATTCTTTTGTATTCAACTCCCCATTTGTTGTAATTTTCCTTGCTCATAAAATAAAAGATGGCTTTTGGATCGGCAGTGCTAGGATGATATTAACATCTGAAGATAGTGGCTGAGCACAGTGACAACAAACTGCCATCTTGCAAGATGAGTGCCAAGTTCCATGGGAATGATTGTTTGTCAATTGTAGTAATTTAACTAGATCTGAATCTTTATCATTCCTATTTTATCAAGTCTGTGTGTGCCGGCACAGGACATTTTGAAGCTACCACAGATAGGGTTGTCGGACGTCGGCATCACAGATCACTCCAATATCACTCAGGACATCAGCAACTTGCCGTCTGACTGCCCTCAGTTACTAGTTGCAAATGAGGTTGGTACCTTTTTCCAGGGTTCACTTTAAGTTGAAGATGGGGTCTTTTCAGGGTTTTGAGTATTTTGGAAGAAGCAGACAAGCCTTTTTTAGAAGATGAAAATGGAGCAACAGAATGTAGTGCTTCCCCTACCTACTCTATGCCTAAGGGGGTAGTAGGGTCTGATAAAGTGGCACAGAAAGTATCATCGGGGGGGTGGGGCACCTACAAGCAATGTACTCATCAATGGAATGACAACACCTATGCCAGAGGTGTAAGAACCTGTGATAGCAACATTGGACAACAACAATATAGCTGTTGAAGAGGTTCAGGATTTGAATGCAGGATATGGCGGGGAGGGAATTATGGGTTTGTCGTTGGTGCCTTGTGAGGAGGAATGCCTAGAGTCGGGAGTGCAGTTGGGATCTGTGTCTGGGGATAATGTTGTTACCCTAGTTTCTCTCCCTCCGATAAACAATATAGCGAGTTCACCATCGGATTGGCTTCTGCATAAGGTTAACAAGATTCAGTATATTGTGGGGCTTTCATATAGAGGATGTGAAGACCAATTTAAAGCACTATTCACTGCGATTGAGCGGGCCATTCGCTTGAAACCAAATCAAGTTTTAAGAAAAGTAGGGAGTTAAAGCATCTTTCTTGGGCAATCAACTACGACGCTAAGGGAGATTTACCTGGTCATTAACTTCAGGGTCTCATGGGATTAGTCGAGGTGCACGTAAACTAGCCCGGACATCCACGGGTATAAAAAAAAAAATTACGATACTAAGGGAGGTAGCTCAAGTCAATGAAAGACTAAAGGGAGGGCTTTATGAAGACGTCCTCGTAGAGGGAGTTTTGGGAGGAGTATTAGTCTTAAGGGATTAAAGGGGTTGGGGATGGGGAGGTGTGTTCTATTCCAATTCGGGCTTGGTGTATTTCGGATAGATTTCTAATTTTCACGGGCTTTTTGGGTCATTAGGAGCTCTCTAGTATGGGCTAAGTGTTTTCTTGTATACGTTCAATGTACTTGGTTACTCTTATTGATATATATGTATTAATAATATTTTTACTTATATAAAAAAAAATATATTGGATATTTATGTATATGTGTCTCTGAGGGTGTGTGTTTTAGTTTGTTCTTGACCCTTTTTAATTCTGTGTAGATCTTGGCTGCTCTGGATATAGTTCGCCAAGGTGCAGATGTGATGCCAAAGAGCCAACTCAATCAAGTGTTGGATGCTGAATTGGGTCTTGACTGGTCGTCGAAGTTGACCAGCTTTGATTATGAGCCCATAGCTGCGGCAAGCATAGGACAGGTGATAAGACATTGCTACATTATTTGGTAGTCTCTGGGCTAGTCCCATCACATCCCCGAACCCCATCCCAGATGATTGGTATCAGAAGATGTGATATTTTCAGGATGTTGCTTCTGTTAGCCTAACGGTTCTACAACAATTTTAGGTGCACCGAGCTGTCACAAAGGATGGTATGCAAGTGGCTATAAAAATTCAGTACCCTGGTGTTGCAGATAGCATTGAAAGTGACATAGAGAACGTGAGACTTCTTTTAGATTATACAAATCTAATTCCAGAAGGACTTTATCTTGACAGAGCTATGAAGGTAGGTATATTTATGTGCATTCATATATCCATGTGTCTTGATTTTCTATCAAAGTATTGGTTAGCCTTCAAGACCACATTCGTCCAGATGCAATCTCTGAGAGACTAAAAATAACTTGATGCTATTCATAATCCCAGTTATCTTCTCTTTTCCAACTGAATGATTAGGGATGCAGTTTGCTTCATGGAGGATGCTAGCTGAAGCTAATAAGAAAGATCAAGAATTATATTATTGACCTGTTTAAAATTTATGATTATCTTCTTGTGGGAATTGTCATAGGTGGCAAGAGAAGAATTATCTCGTGAATGTGACTATAAATTGGAAGCAGCAAATCAAAAACACTTCCGTAATCTTTTATCTGGCGCAGAGGGGTTTTATGTTCCGTTGGTTGTGGAAAATATTTCTAGCAAAAAAGTCTTAAGTACAGAACTCGTTTCTGGTAATAACACTACAGCCTCTACTTTGCTTCAATTAAGATGTGTGCAATCTGAACCCAAAGCTTTTCAACTGCTCAAGACTCCAACTGAAAAATGCGTGGGGAGTTTCTGCAGTTACATTGAAATAAGAAAGTTCCCCTTTTTTCCAAAGTATCGTATTTATACAATATAAGATGTTAAAGGGGAGTTTATAAAGGAATTTTTATGGTGGAGAGACTGTAAACTTCTCCAAGGTTTTTCTAATAAATCTGAGCTGCTCTTAACCTAAACAGGACACATGTGATATGCACCCAAATGCTGGCAGAAAGCCACCTTCATGCTTTAAGTAGTTGCAACCATCAACTAAAATTGCCATTTAGCCAAATTCGCATTTTTAAAACGGCATCAAAATATATGATTGCTTTAAAGTTTACCACCACTATAAAGTAATTGGCAGCTAGTTTTTATGGAGGCCCCCACATGTTGAGCCAATAATTATTTCAATATTTGATTCACATTTTTATTTCTCCTTCTAATGAAATTTTATATTTGCTCCTTCTTATGGTAACAGTAATTTTTTTTACAAATATGATAACAGTAATTTTAACAAGTGCAAATGGTATTTTCTGTTGTGTTTCACGTGAAAATATTAAACAACTCTATTCCTGGTTTATCCTTCTTTTTTTATTGGCATGATGCTGGCACAATCCGTTTGATCATTTAACTGAGAAGAAAAAATTAAGCAAAATAAAAGAATCAGTTTTATGATTAGTGGAGTATACACAGGATTGATTTCCTCTGTTACAGGAATTCCAATTGATAAAGTGGCATCACTGGAGCAGAAAACTCGTAATTATATTGGCAAAAAGTTGCTGGAGCTCACGTTGAATGAGTTATTTGTATACCGTTTCATGCAGGCATGTTCTTTCCTTTTTCATGTAATTAAGTTTCTATAATTTTATGACTATAATTTTATGTGTAGTTACTTATCAAAAAGAAGTTTCTATAGTTTTATGTGCAGTCATTCTTACTTTTTTGTCTTAGTTTCTTTAACTTCCTCCTCTACATGGTCAATTTTGCTTTGCCTGAGGCTTGAGCATTTGCTAGCAATTACTGAGGCTGTTCATAGCTGCAGTTATTTATATGAGTTAATCATCTGAAATTGAACCCCCTTTAAACAGTTTGGAGTTCTTGGTTCAGATAATGTAATTGGCAGAGGCATGAAGTAAAGTATTAGGGAAATTTTGTCCAATAAAAAATGTTGAGACCTCATCTATTGGGAAGTTTGTAATAAGAATGGATTCTGGTTACTAGAAGCTTAAAGCCCAAACAGCGATCTGGTCCAATTTACATCTTTGATAGCTTCTCTACTCAGTTCCTTAGTAATATCGAAAATGAAAGCATCTGTTTTACTTGGCATGCATGATTTTGTACTGTCGATATGGTTGTTACTTCTTGGATTCTCTGCTATTACCCATTGGTATTTCTGATGATTTTTCCCCTAACTATGGTCTATGTTTGTCTTGTCTATATTTGGTCTTGACCTAGTGCAGACTGATCCTAATTGGAGTAATTTCTTGTATGATGATGCAACAAAATTAATCAATCTCATCGACTTTGGAGCTGCTCGTGATTTTCCTAAAAGTTTTGTTGATGACTACTTAAGAATGGTGAGCTTAATATCTGGCTTAACTTTTTTTATCCCTGATCTGTATTCATTTTTGTCTTCTCTTGGATGTGCGCTTATCAATGTTTAAAGTTTTGATTCTCTCTCTCTCTCTCTCTCTCTCTCTCTCTCCCTTCAGAAGTCTGTCGTTCACATTTAATAACAATTTCCTTGATACAGCTATAAGAAATGGCAGATTTTACTTATAAAAAAGAAAAGAAAAGAAAAAGATATGGCAGATTACACAGAAGGAGAGACAATAGTAACAATACAGGCTTAAATTTCACTGCAAAGAAGGCTGTTGAAGCTTATAGAGCAGTCTACGTTCTCTTAAACCTTATAATGGCAGTGATGACACTCTTATTTTTTGGTTGCTTGTGTACATATTTGGTTTTCTAAATCTTTGGAAGACCCAATTTAGTTAGGATTAAGGCTTTGTCGAACCCTGTGTGTGCATATAAAAGCATATTATGAGGTGTTAAGGTTGACTCACCTGTCCTACTTCCTGGAACACTCCAAGCAGATAAGATAGCATTCATATATCATTTTTCTACTTAAAAGGGGAATTTATAAATAGCTCGGGCATGATGAGTAATGACAATTTTTAATGTTCTAGACATGTACGTAGGTATCTATAATGTTCTGGGTTTCTCAACCTCCATGCCAAAACCCTTTTGTAGAGCCCCACGTTGTTTGTTTCAGTTTAAAGTGAGTTAATAAGATAGGTTCATGCAGGCTATAAGTAGTCTTGGCCAGCAGTTGTGGCAGGCCCCTCTAGTGCCCGAACTTGGCTCTGGGGAATTTGACATTAATTCATAGTGGGGTGAATCAGGTTGACAGAGCAATAGATAACTTCAGTCTTTAGACCTCAATGCACTACAATTAAATCCTTCAAGTTTATTCTAGATACTTGGATTAATGCTGCTGGTTTTTACAGTGCTTTTTTTTTTTTTTTCCAATAAAAACAAAAGGTTGAGTGCATTATAGCTTTTTTAGACCGAGCTCTATGTTCCTGAGTTGTTATTACTATTATTATTATGTGTTTGATCAGGTGATTGCATGTGCAAATGGTGATAGAGATGCAGTCATTGAGATGTCAATAAGACTAGGGTTCCTCACAGGAAAGGAGTCGGAGATAATGTTAGATGCCCATGTTCAAGCTGGTTTTGTTGTGGGATTGCCTTTTTCAAAGCCAGGTGGGTATGACTTCCGTTCCACCAACGTTACGCAAAACCTCTCAAACCTTGGGGCAACCATGCTTAAGCACAGGCAGACACCGCCGCCTGATGAAGTCTACAGTCTTCATCGGAAGCTTTCTGGTGCTTTTCTGGCTTGCATGAAGCTTGGGGCTGTTGTACCATGCAGGGAAGTATTGTTACAGATTTATGACCATTATCAATTTGGTGAAGAAGATGGGGAGATCTTGTCAAGTGGCTCAAGTTCTTCATAGGTATAACTCAATTGAATTATTTTGCATACATGTAATAATAATCGCCTGCAATTATGCCTGGCGAGCATCATCAAATCCTTATGTTGTTGCCCCAGAACTGGAGAGAGAAAGTTGTAATTTTCTTTCCCTGTTGAGATAAAAGCAAAGCAAGAATCTGAGCCAGACCAGACAAGACACTTGAGGTTAATACTTGTCAGTGAAATATGAAGAAAAATAGTTTGAAAGCGTACTATGTGGATCCATGCTCCAGTTTAGACAGTCTACCTTCATGCCAGTCTATGTGCCAATTAGAACGAACCGGTTGAATGTGAGGGATCCTTCAGCCATATAATATGGGATCAGGATGTATTTTCAATCGTGATTGCTGCAAATTTCGAGTAAGAAAATTGATTAAAAATATAGTAAGTTTAAACAAGAATTGTCTTTGTTATTTTCTCCAAAAAGTAATCTTAATTCAGATACCCAAAGAAGCTTGTTTTTTTAGACAATAAAGTGTTGCAATGATAAAAAGATGGTAAAGTTACAAACTTATATAGTTTTATACGATAAAAAAAAATGAAATTTGTAGTCTTGGAGTATCCCGTCTTTACATATTTGGAAAAATGAATTTAAGAGTGATTCTTGCTTTTTTTAAAGGAAGTACGCGAAAGGTGTACATTTTAAGATTATATATAACATTACTTTACGTTAGATCTACTTTATAATAAAAATAATTTTATAATATAATATATTCCATCAACTTATGCATTTTATTATTATTTTTTTTATATATTTATTTATGGCTAAAGATTTGTAACGGCGGACATTGATGGGAATTTTATCAATTCTCGGTCCACTTTTCTGGTTTAAGTACATTTAGGTGTGGTTTTGATAATGAATTAACATGAGAATTAAGATGAAAATAAAAATAAAATAAAATATTATTAAAATATTATTTTTTAATATTAATATTATTTTAAATTTTAAAAAATATATTTATTATATTTTATATAAAAATTTTAAAAAATTATAATAATTAAATAAAATAAATTGTGATAGAGTTGACATAACGAAACCCATCATTATGATTTATGAAAACATAAACAGAGGAAGAGGTGGGTCGACTATGATAGTGGTGATGGGCCAGAAAAAAGGACAGCTCTCAGCGCAATTGATGGAAAGTTGATTTCGGGAAGAGAAATGCTAAACCCACCGAAAAAGTGTTCCGAGTGTGTCTCGAAGCTGCTGTTTTTTTTTTTTTTAAATTTTAAAAATATTTATGATAATTAAAAAAATACATGAAAAAATATATATATAATTAAAAAAATTAAATGTACTCACTTTTGGGATAAATTTTCGACGGGTGTAGTGTTCTTTTGGGGAAGGCGAGAACAGATCGTTCATTTGTGAACGTGTCGGCAAGCCGTCGTCTAAAAAGTTAGTACCACTTTTTAAAAAAGAAAATGAAAAAAATCAACCCTCTTTAATTGAGAATCACTATAGATTTATAAAATAATCTTTAAATAAAAAAAATTTACTATTTTTGATCAAATGGCTGAAAAATAACTCATCTCAAATATTTTTTACTATTCATGAACATAGCATATGAGCTTTAATTTATATTTTATAGATACAGTATTTAATATTGTTTGATCTTCATATTATATATTTTTTTAAATTATAAAAAACATTTGACAAAAAAAAATTATTAAGAGCATATGAAAGTTGAAACAGAAAGAGAGCAACAAAGACAAGAAAAGAAAAAAAAAACACGATTGATTGTGCGTTTGGTTTTTGACTTAAATTCGGTTAGATTTAGACATATTATAATATTTAAATATTTAACTCTTAAATTATTAAGTTCATTTCAATTTAAAAATTTTTTACACATAAAATTTATATATTTTTTTAATTAATATGTTTTTACACGTAGAACTTATAATTTTTTTTAATTTTTTATAAATATATTTAAATTTATCTTAAATAAATTTCACAAAATCATTTTACCAACTCGTTACTATTTATAAATAATTCAATTTATTCAACTCAACTCTAACACGCAAACGCAGCCAGACGTGGCTTCCAGAGCTCCTACACGCTCTACCGACTGCGAGAGAGAGAAAAAAAGCACAAAGGTCTCCGGTCTCCTGTGTCTCTCTCTTTCATCCCATTTTTTATGACATTTTAACCTGTTTTTAATGATGTCTAACGATGATCACTTGCTCGAAAAAAATATTTTAATCACAACAGCATGTTTTTCATCGTGCTGAGTGAAATTTCCAGAGACAAAAGTAAAGGATGGTGGCCCGCCATTACATTTCATATCTCTTTGTTTCCGCTCTACTTAACGTGGGAAATGTGTAGTTAAGAATGACCAAGAGAGGAGAGTGAGTTGGAGAAAATCAATTCTAAGAAAAAGGAAGGGGAAGAAGACGAAGAATGAGGGTGGTTCTGACCGTGCTGGGGTATACTTTCTGTGTTGCTGGGTTCGTCCTGAGCGGATCTGAACCTGGTTATTTTCAGGAATTCAATGCCAGGGAGTTGGACGTACAGAAAGAGAAAGAGGGTCTGCTTTCTTTCTTGGAGAATCATGCGGCAGCAGCATCACCTTCCTCGCCAAATCCCTTCATGGTTCCCCTCACTCTTATTCAGGGAGCTGCTTCTAAAGCAGCTGGTCTCTCTCTCTCTCTCTCTCTTCTTGCATGTATAATCTTGTGAAATGCATGTCTTGCACATTGGCTTCACTCATGTCTTCATTATATTTGCATTCCATTCCTGCCATCGTTCATACAACTTGATTTCTTTCTTAAAGTTTTTATTTTTTTATTTTTATTTTTTTATTTTTTATTTTTTATTTTTTTAACTTTTCAGCTTACATTTGGGTTGTGGTTGTGGACTGCAATTTGTTTTCCGTGTGAACCATGGCAGCTGTTTTTTTTATTAATGTTCATTGCTGTCAGCACTGAACTTTGTTAGAATCTTTATCCAATCAAATTGTTGATTCACTGCCACAATGGCATTGCTGTTTAATGCTAAAATTTACTACTGTCCTCAGTTTTCGTACTATTGGTGGCGCTCCCTTTAACATGATTTATAAGGTCTTATACAGTTAAACCAAGTTTGCGTCTTCCTTCTTCTATCTCAGCAGTTCAATGTCGAGAGAGAAATTACGTGTTTCAATTTCTCACGATTGTCTGAGATGTCTGTTCGCTGATAAATTTGAGTATCATTAAATGCCCAACATAACTAGTACCATGTGGGAATTGAGTTTTTCTTAGCTGTCTTCTATTGCAACAGTTTGCTTGGATGGGACCCTGCCCGGTTATCATCTGCATCGTGGTCACGGATCTGGTGAAAACAGTTGGCTCATTCAATTAGAGGTGTGTGACACCTCGTTTAAGTGATTGGATTCTAGGATTCTGAAGAACGGTGGTTCCAATATGTATCCATGTTTGATTTGAAAAGTTTATGCCCGTTTCCTTGCTTGTCATTGGTTCTTATGCTGTGTTAGGTACTAAATGCAAATGGCATGTGGCTTTTACACTAAAAATTAGTGTTGCCTTCTATTCCTCATGCTTTGTTGTGGCCAATGCTAGTGGCTATACTTCATTATGTCTTGATGCAGGGAGGGGGATGGTGTAATACAAGAAGAAGTTGCATTTACCGCAAAACTACTCGCCGTGGTTCATCGAATTTTATGGAAAAAGAAATACCATTCACAGGAATATTGAGCAATAAAGCTGAAGAAAATCCTGGTTTTTCTCCAAGCCTTGATACGTTCTATCAATATAAATAACTTTCTTTCATTTGTCGATTCACTCCCTTTTGCTCTCAATATTTGTTTGCCTGGGCGTATACCAATAGACAGGCTTCTTATGATTGTAGATTTTTTCAACTGGAACAGAGTCAAGCTACGATATTGTGATGGGGCATCTTTCAGTGGGAATGGTCAGGACGAGGTTGGTTGGAGCGATTTCTGCTCTTAACACTTTTTCCTGAAATCGTAGCTACTTATGGCATGAGTTTCGTGAATAATTTAGACCTTGAAAATATATTATAATTGAAATCACCTTATTAAAGAGGTGAGGTGCAATCATTTGCAAAATGATGAACCCCAAGATTGGTGTATATCATGATTTGGATGCCAATTATTACAGGACATGAGTTCAGTATATGACAAGGCCCTTCTACCTATGCTGCTTCAGTTTTAGACACTAGTCTTTTATTTTAGACAATTGGATTGATACACTGTTTCTTGCCTTGGAAGCTAATAGTTCATCCTTCTCGTATGACCCAGTGCTGTGATAGTTTTGCGACTTTCATGGCCTATACTTGGGTAAAACCTGTTTTCATGTAAGAACAAGGACGTATTTTTATTTGATAAACCAAATTCTATTTTCTTCTAAACTTATATATAGTATGAAAACTCCATTTTACCATTTAGTGAATTGTTTTATTGGTATAGAGATTGTCTCCTTATCTGACTAGATATTCTTAGGTTTTTTTAATGCATGCCATGTAAGGAATTTGCATGGTGAATTGGGGTAAAAGGATTCTTTGGACTTAAAAGTTTTCCCTTTTAAATTTGTTTTGTGGACTGATTCTCCTTTTAGGCTGCACAACTAAATTTTCGAGGACAGCAGATTTGGTTAGCTGCTATGGAAGATTTAATGTCCACAGGAATGAAGAATGCTAACCAGGTTTATAGTTTAACATTTGCTTATTTTTTTGTTTAAGATAAAGTTTTTATTTTAAACCAAATGTATTGCAGGCTCTTCTTTCCGGATGCTCTGCTGGGGGTCTAGCATCCATACTACACTGTGATGAGTTTCGGGACTTGTTTCAAGAAACTACGAAAGTGAAATGTCTAAGTGATGCTGGATTGTTCCTCGATGCGTAATCAGCTATAATGCTCAAAGTCTTTTATGACTTTATTAGTGTAAGCTGTCGGTTCACAAATACATGTTATACTGATAATTTCACTTGACCATGTAGAGTTGATGTGTCTGGAGGCCGCACTTTAAGGAATATGTTTGGAGGTGTTGTTAAGTTACAGGTAATTGAATAATATTTTTATTTCCATGGATGTCAAACCCCGGTTCAAAATCTTAAGAAATGATTTTCATGTGATTTTTAAAAGGACAAGTTGTAAGCTTTAATTTAAACTGCTTGATTGCTCTATGCTGAAAATTTTGAAACTACTATCCCAAACTCTGTGGCATTTACCTGTTAAACATTAAAGTCTTCGTTGATCAGTTGTTGAGGTTATGTTATTTAACCGTGAAGAACTACCATCTTCATGAAGATTTTTTATTTCAATGGAAGCAACATAAAATTTATGGGTTCTGAATATTTTTTATGTTTTCTTAGCATGTCTCAATTTTCAATTATAGTTATCTTTATGCAATTTTAGGAAGTTGAAAAGAATCTGCCAAATACTTGCATCAACCATCTGGATCCAACTTCGGTGATTTTCTATCTTTATTTATTTAAATGAAATTTCATGAGTTGATTTTTGTAAGAGAGATAATCTGAGATTTTGACGTATTTGAACTCTCTCTCTCTCTCAGTGCTTCTTTCCTCAGAACTTGATTGCAAATGTTAAGACACCATTGTTTATTCTTAATGCAGCCTATGATTCATGGCAGGTAACTTTTTTATTTTCTTTTGTTTTTTTAAATTTATTTTGCATTTTTCCTCATCCAATTTATACTGCCATTTAGTTATGCATCAGTGGCAAGGATTGATAATTTTGTTATCTATGCTTCCTTGGCTGCCCACAAGTTTCAAATGTGGATTGGTTTAGACAATTTATTTTTTGAGCCCTCTCCTGTGTTGGCTCTTTTGGTTAAATGGCCTTTGTTGAACAATAGTAATGCCCTCATAGCTTGGCAGAGTCAATAGATTTCCTATTAAGCTTAAAATAATACCTCTGAGTCAGGCAGATTTATCATTGGTCTGTGCCTTTTCACCATATTCTGACTTAAAATGGTTGCTAACCAAGATAACTGGCGATTTACTAGGACTAAATCTCTTTTGGAAATCTCATATATTTCTCTTCATCAGCTCCAAGCTAGCTTAGCTCCACGATCGGCTGATCCTCGTGGCCATTGGAATGACTGCAAATTAAACCATATGCTTTGTAATTCATCACAGATCCAGTTTCTCCAAGGTAATATTTTATTTATGTTATTATGCTTTCATTACAACATTGCATTAAACATTGACGCGACTGTTTAAATAATCAAGTAATTTTTATGCATTTTTCTTTATTCCATGAAGCAGACTTTAGAAATCAAATGCTCGATGCCGTTAGAGATTTCTCGAGGTCCAGTCAAAATGGATTATTCCTAAATTCATGTTTTGCCCATTGCCAATCTGAGAGGCAGGACACATGGTTCGCTGATGATTCTCCTCTAATCGCAAATAAGGTATGCACTATCTTGATATCTATAGAGATATATCTCACATTGTTTCATAATGTGATGACATAAAATGATATGTATGATGCATAGCAGCATATTCGGGTCATCTCTGGCCCGTGGATTAATATCTTTGAGTAATTCGTGATGCATGTCTTTTATTTTTCAGTACACATTTTCTAATTCAGAAAAGAAAGAAAAATATCTATGGAATCTGTCCAGAGTGATATGGTTACATCATCCTGTATGCAATTTGTCCATGGTGATATGGTTACATTATTCTTTATGCAGGGGATTGCAGAGTCTGTTGGAGACTGGTATTTCGATCGAGAGGATGTCAAAGCTATTGACTGTGCATACCCCTGTGATAACACCTGCCACAATCTAGTTTTCAAGTGACTGCCAAATTACTTGATTTCTGCTCGTATGGCCTCCTTATTTGTCCTGCTTTCCATCCATTGTCAATTGTAAAATTGCAACATTTATCGATCTATGTAACAAAGTCATGCCTTGCTGAAGAGTGCAAAGACTATAAGAGCTACACTACATTCTTGCTCATGGTTTTTGGCATACATATATGAATGAGAATGTTGTTTAAGCATAAGTTGAAGGTTTCTCAGGCAAAAATTACCAGAGATGACTCCCAACCTTATACATCACACAGAATTTAGTTCTTTATATCCAAATAGTCTGTAGGAACCCAACTTTGACTTTTCACAATTAACCTTGTAATTCCTAATCTGTACATGACCAACCGCCCTCCAACCCCATATGGATAGGTATATTAACCAGTGGATCCTAATACTTCATAAAAACCTAACTGGGGGGTGCCTAAACTTTGGCGATCGAGCGAAGCTCAACCCGTGAGTTCGCTCGAGTCTCGCGTGACAGTGGGCTTGAGCGAAACATAAACTCTAGTGTTCGCTGAAGTTGCGCTCAACACACCACTTGAGTTAATATTGATTGGTTGTTTGCTCAAGACGTGTTTGACATACCACTCGAGCAAAGAACCAATTTTTTGCCAAATTAAGATTTCCAGCTCCACCTATATATATATATATGTTATATTTTGGTTCTTTTAAACACGTTTTTCAACAATTTTAAATGAAAACAAGATAGGCAAAATGCAAGTGCATATTGTGAGAGAAAAAGTCTTAGAGATTGTGAGTTGAAATTGCTTGATTATAATCTCCTTTGAATCAATAAAACTTCTGCAGTGTTGTAGACGTAGGCACATTGCCAAACTACGTGAACTCATGTGATTTTGATCGTTGCTTTAATTTGTTGCTTTAATCTGTATGCCATCATTGGAGTGTTAAACACAACAAAACCGTTCAGAACGTTGTACCTATAATCTCCATCTGCTAAAAGTGTCTTTTTGATGATCAGAACATGGTCTTGATACCATGGGGTTTTTATTTTTCCAGTTGGGAGTCTCGAGTACATCCTCGATTCTGTCTCCATGCAGGGCTCATGGATTTCAATGAATGATACGAGAAAGTTGGCCTAAAAATTGAGAATAAACCTACGATCACCATTATTAAGATTAAGGTATTGTCCGTTTGTGCAGATGTTCTACTCTTATCATCTTTGTGTTTCAGTCTTTCAGATGTACTTTTGAGTAGCTAACGAAAGAAGGATACACTTTTAAGTAACTTAAGTCAATGGGATGTTTCACCAATATATATTGGTCATCAATATCATATAAATAACTGAACAAGCTGAGATACATTTTTCTTGAGCACATGGTACTTTACACAATCCCAATTACAGTGCAGTAAGAACTCAAATCAACCAAGAAGCAAAAGCTGGACAGAGTGAATAAAAAAGGGCAGACCAAACTCTAAACTTATCAGTCTGTCATCCTGGTTCCATCCTCAATTCTGCCAAAATGCTGTATTTACAGTGGGGAGATTGCAATCAAAAAGGAAACTGAACCTGAAATCCCAACACTCCCAAGGAAAACAAAAATGGAGAAAGGCTTCACAAACGGATCACTCTTTCATCCAAAACCAAAAGAAAATGAAGCAGCCACTTTCTTAATCCCACAAAGAACACAGGCTTGAAGAAAGCAATTAGAAACACAACGGGTAACCGATGGTTAGAAAAAGTTGTCAGCTTCCCTGGCGAGATGTAGATGCGAGAGCCACTGCCTGTGCCCATACTTTGAGCCGAGCCTTGACATCTCGTGGATCATCACCTAAATCCACAAGTTCAGCACTCAAATCAGATTTGACATATGCATGTGTTTCTAAATTCTCCCTCGAGCCAAAGGAGAAAAAACGGTTCAAACGCTAACTAACTGGCAATTTTGGGGATCCTAAATATTGGCAGAAAACAAATTCTAGACAAAGCAATTTGCATGCATGATCAGAGAGTAAGAAGGTCTACTAACCTGGGCTGGATATACGCCAGTTGGCAATGGGGGAATTGCCACCACTGCTGGTGTCAAGCGTGGAACCAGAAACAGAGAGGTGAGAGGGCATCTCCAGCATGCGCTCGTGTTCCAACTCAAACCCAAGATCTCTGCAAGCCTTCACTTCCTCCAAATCCATGCACAGAGATCTTCTTCCTCCCTTTGGCCTTGTTATCACCATCAACCCTGCACCAATAACACTGCCACCATCGCCGCCGCCCTGGTCACTTTCTGCGCTGAAGCTATGGCAGTTGGAATTACCACCCGCAACATCCACTACTCCCATCCTCATTATTTTGTTCTTGCTCTTGTTGTCGCAATCAAAATTGTCCCAACCAGCTTTTTCCAGCAGCCATCTCTCCCTTATAATTCTCCTTTGCCTCCTCGCATTGTTCCTCCTCTTTTTCCTTCCCAAAAGACCCTTTAGAGCTTCGTTCTCGCTGGCATAGTCTTTGACCCCTATCTGCTGCTGATGATTCAGATTCAGAACCCCACCCGTCCTGTTCCTACGTCGTGGGGGAGTCGCCGGCAGTGAATAAAAGCCCTGTTCGCTATCGGAGTCAGACCACAGCCCTGAAACTAGTTCTTTACTTTCTCTTTCATCGGATAACTCCTCGTCTGCATAAAAGCTCTCAACTGAAATGCTCATGCCATTTTCTGCTTCGGTCGCTCGAAAGTAGCTCCCATCATCATCCTCCTCCTCATCTTCATCATTCCCGTACATGGAACTGCTGGTACACACAGAAAGCCTGGACAAGTTGTGGGGATTGGGATGTTGTTCATGATCGTACTCATCATAGATATCATCTTCGTAGTCATCTTCCTGCGCTGAAGATTGGAGTTTCATAGTCTCATCGGAAGCCATATCCTGCAATCTCCTCCACCCAGAAATCAACTTAACAGCAATCAATCAAAGTATGATCAGTAAAGCGTTTATGAGTGAATCAAAGCGAAACTTTTTTGAGGAGAGTGTGAGAAAAAGAGAGCAGAGACTGGGGTTTGGGCTTTTGTGAATCATTCGTTTTACTTGAGGTCCTGAGGATAAAAAGGCATAAAGGTAAGACAGGCAGCTGCAGCCATCCACCCTATTTATACAAGAGCTTTCGTTTTCTCCTATTTCCTAGTTTGCCCTCCAGCCTTCGTGGCTTCATTTTCCATTGGCAATGAGTCCACGTGTCACTTGTCTTCCAAGTGTGTATCGCTTTTCTATTACTATTTCTCAGTCCCAGACATTCAAACGACACTGAGCTGGGAGATAGGGTTGTTATGATTCATTGACTGAAATTTAAGCAAGAGTTTATCTACAAGTTCATTTATTGACATGATAAATATATGGAAAATAATTTTTATAGTTCTTGCTTATTTTTTTTAAATAAATAAATATATAAAATTTTATTTTTTAATAACAAATTATTTTTTAAAGGGAGTGGCGCGAGCCTAAATATTCTAAAAATGTATTTAATATTATTCTAAATATATTATTGAACTATATGAAAAATATATTTTAATTTTTTTATAACTATAATAAGTCTTGTAAATAGTAAGTTTGTAGAACTCAAAACTTCATTAATTTTATAATATTTAGTATAATTATGTGCAATATTTAACTGATTGATTTATACAATCAAATATTCATAATTTAACAGAATATGAATACGATCTAAAAATATGAATGGTCAATTATTAATATATTTTATAGTATATAATTAAAAATAATAAGGTAAAAATTTAATATTAATATTTATTAAAAAAAAAATAGACCAAACTTATTGAATTGGCCTAAAAGGACAGAGTAGCCCACGCCACTATAGCAGAGACACGTTGTTATTCCTACATATTCTATTGTATTAGGAAGAGAAAAGGGCGTGAGTGGGGTCAGGCAACTGAGATTTCTCGCCAGGTGTTTAAAGGAGACGAAAAAATATCAGATATACATTATCCTACCTGCCAGCACGAATACCTAAGCCATTTGCCATAGTCATAAGAGCAAAGCCCCACCACCCCTACATAATCCACAAAAAAATAAAAAATAAAATACTTGTTTTAATTTTTTTGTGGTGCTCAGCTCATCTTCCCAAGCAAAATTGAACATATTTACGAGCTATTTTATTTAAATAAAATAGAGTATTTATATTATATTTTATAAATTTATATACAAATTATGATAAATAAATTTTATTTTTTTGTCAATATCTTTGGATAGTTTATATTTAATTATATTTATAATAATTTAAGTAGTATTGGAAACATGGTCTACCCTAATCTCTATAAATATGTAAAAATAAAAAATTATTTAAATTTATACGAGTTGAATTGAGCTTTTAATACAAGTTGTAATGTTTAACATTCGGTTATAAATTTGTATTCATGAGTGACTCATTTAATAAATAAATTAAGCAAAATCAGAGTTTGAGCGACTTGATCTCCAGTGATTTATCAACTAGTCTTATTTATTTACGGTTCTACACTTGAGTTTATGATTAAAAAATGGCTAGGGTATAGCTACGTGATGACCAAAACCTCTTTTAACTGTTTGTATTTAAAAAATATCTCAATTTATTTTATTTAACTATTATAATTTTTTTAAATTTTTATATCTCTGTTTGTTTTTACATATAAGATGAGTTGAAATAAAAGTTAAAAGTTAAATTAAATTTTATTAGAATATTTTTTTTTATATGAGAATTTAAAAAAAATTATCATGATTTTCAAAATTTTAAATTTTAATCTTGATAGTAAATCAGGCGGTTTTGCAATTTGGAGAGGTTACATATTCATCTCTATAAATGTCTTATATAATTTTTATTTATTACATTATATCTATATATCTTAAGTTGTAAATAATATTTAAATTTTTTTACAAAAAAATAAAATTATGATCCGAAGGTGGACCGGAAAATAAGGATAAGCTCATAAGCATACTAGTAATGATACCACACAATCTATTTTACAATATATATTATAAAATAAAAATATTTTTATAAAATAATGTCAGTTTTATAAAATAGTTTATAAAAATACTTCTCTTTTTAAAATATTATCATATAAAATATTATAAAGAGTAACGTGTTTTTCATTTTTCCAAGCATATATGATCCATGCCTTCGGCATCAGCAGCTATCAAATGGCAAATGCCGATGTTTCAAAAAAAATAAATAAATAAATTGGCAACTGCCGACAAAATGAAACCGTGTTCACTGTTGTAGGGCGTTCTCAGAGAAGTGGAAAAGGCGACACCTGTCCGCGTTTTCATTCCCTGCTAAAGGCTCTTTTACCGGTTTTTATCAATTAAATTACTATTATGATGGCAAATGACGGAACACGTCATGGTCAAAGTGGGGTCCAGTCAGCAGCGCTACCTTACCACGTGGCCTATAACGTAGGAGAAGTCCACAGATTTCTCTATATATTTATATTCACTATTAAATTCCACGTTTGGGACTGCATTAATTAATTAATTAAAATCAGTAGTAAACACCGACCCTCGATCTCTCCGACTGCTGGTCTTCCCAAGCCAGCTTTCGTTGATGGCAACGTAAATGGACGGCTCGATCTTCTCATGACGGCCATTTCGATGCACACACCTATTTCATTCTTTTTTATATCTCATTTATATACGGAGACTTTTCCCGTATATTAGACTGCGTTTATAGATATTAAATTGAATTGAGTTAAATTTTTTATAAATAGTAATAAATTGATAAGATAAAATGAATTTAAATATAATTAAATGTTAATATGAATTTAGATGTATTTATAAAAAGTTGAAAAATATTTTAAATTTCACGTGTAAAGAAGTGTTGAATTGAAAAAAATTATAGATTTCACGTGTAAAGAGATTTCGAGTTGAGATGAATTTAATAATTTGAGAGTTAAGTGTTTAAATATTAGATTTAAATTAAAATTAGATTGAACTGAGTTGAATTGAATTTAACAATCAAACGAGAACGAACATCTCTTTTAACTCGATGTAAATATCACAAATATATATAGAGTTTTGCTATGTATAAGTAAGTTTGTGTATCAATTTGTGTACTAATTCTATTGCCTTTCATATTCTAAATTAAAATTAGTACTGTTTTCAATAAATTTTACTTTTTGATCAATCACATTGAATGAGTGCGCGTATTAGTGTACAGAATCGCTTACAGCTAGATTTTTCCATTTATATTAGAAGAATTCTACAAACTAAAATTTTATTTTGGGCTTTGCCACCCAGTCGCCTACACGTACCACACATTGTATCTGTTTTAATTTTTTACTTTTATTTTTACTAAATTAGGTTCTGTTTAAATTAAAAAACCACCTCAACTTATCTCATTATTACAATTTTATCAAATTTTTATATAAAATACAATAACACAATTTAACTTTTTCAAATCTTAAAATGATAATAATAATATTAAAAAGTAACATTCTAATAATATTTTATTCAACTTTTAATTTTATATAAAATCATCTTATCTCATCTCATTATCTAAACGGGATTTAATTGAGTTCTTCTACTCATCATCTCTATATTACATACTTGTTAAGAAACAAAAAAATAAAGAGATAAAAAATCAAAGTAAATGTGTGGTGTAATCGTGTAGGAACAATGAGTATAATTATTCTTTTATTTTACTCTTACCATATTATGATGAGGTGAAATATTTTTGAAATTTTTAATTCTTCTTTAAAAAATATAAAGGATCATTCGAAAGTTATGAAAAATACTATATGAAATTTCATATAATGAGATTAAAATAAGATAGGAGTGTAGTTTTAGACTTTCTTTTTACTTCACATGTTTTTCTTTCATGATTTTAAAAAGTAGAAATAATAATAATAATAATAATAATAATAATAATAATAAGAAAAAAATGTGAATCTGGAGAAAAATACAAAAGAACGGATAATATAGTTATGGGAGCCTCAACAGGGACAGATGTTGTGCACCGATAATGCATTTTCTCTCTATATATTTTTTAATATCCTCGTATGTTGGTCCGGTTTAGATAGGAAAAATATCTCAACTTATTTTATTTTTAATTTTTAAATAAAATATAATAAATAATTTAATTTTTCAAAATTTTAAAATAAATATAATATTAAAATAAATATTTTAATAATATTTTATTTAATTTTTAATTTTTATTTAAATTTATTTCATTTCAACTCGATGTGAAACAGAATTTTAACATTTTCTTGTAATTATATAAAAAACAAAGTGTAATTTTTGTAAGGGGAAAAATACAAAAAAGATGGGACTGACAAAAACAATGACGTGAAATGTGGGTCCAATAGAGCACGGGAAGAAGTAGGGTAGTAGCCGCCGCCGTAGAGGACAAATAACATTGGAGTTTGTGTGGATGGGATTGAGTTATGCAACTTTGTTGAAGAGATTTATCATTCCCTTTTCTCTGTTTTATTTATTTATTTAGATTCGATTTAATATAAAAATATTTTATCTTATTTTATTATTATAAATTTTTAAATAAAATATAAAAAATAATTTAATTTTTTAAAAATTTTAAAATAATAATAATATTTATTTTAATTTTTAATTTTCAATTCAACTTATTTCATTTTAACTCACAATTTTACTATTCAAACACATTTGATTTCCAACCATAACATAGAATACTGTAGAAACCCTTGTGCTCCAAAAGAAAAAAAAAAAAAAAACACAAACTCAAGCTTCGTGAATATATACCGCTATTCTACCTAAAATATAAATAATTAAATCTTATTTTTTTTATCGATTTAAAATTTGAAATAAATAATAATATCACGTGATATCATATCAAAATTCAAAATGCATTATACTTTACTCATTTAATTAAATAGTTTTTGACGAAATAATGATTTCCACCTGAACAATTTGTTATAGCATTCATGTCGTGTTTCAAACAGAGGAAAAAGGAAATCCTCAAGCTTCACTATCTAGAATGTCAAGAGAAATGTCTCGGTTTAAATTGGAAATTTATTTCAATTTATTTCATCTAATTATTATAATTTTTTCAAATTCTTATATAAAATATAATAAATAATTCAATTTTTTTAATTTTAAAATAATAATAATATTAAAAAAATAATAATCTAACAATATTTTTTTCAATTCATCTAAAACAATCTCAATTCATCACTAAATCCAAATGGCCGGCTTTCAAAACATTCCTAGATATCTTTCTTAAACATCATTTAAATATAAATATTTTTCAATTTCAGATCTTTAATTTTTTTTAAAAATTTTCAAATAAAAATAATTTTTAAATTTTTTTTTAATTTTATAATATTTGTGTTCAACATTTTCTCTCTTATTTTTTAAAATCTAATAAAACATTTTAATTCAAATCATTTCACTATTATTTACATAATTCTAAAATGTTCCAAGAATTCAAATGAGTTATTAATCACACACATATTGGATTCTTATTAATCACACACAACACATACACACACATATAGGTAATTGCAATGTTGCATTGTTTAATTAATTAATTAATTTTTAAACAAAACACAGTTTATTAATTACTTACAACTATCCTCCCAAAAGTTGGCTGAACAGGGTCCTTTCCTTTACGATAGAAAAAAGGTACTTGATTTTGGTGGATTTTATTTAGATTACTGTTATATTTATAAAGAAATTATAAAAAATAAATTAATGTATTTCATCTTATTTGTTAAATTTATTTAATAATAAAAATAATTTCATAATCTGATAAATTAAATTAAGTCATATCAATTTATATAATTATTTTTATATAATCACTTTGTGACTAAAATATTTTCATTTATTTATATTATTAAACACTAAAATGGTACCCACATACACGTTTTTTGTGAAGACTTTCTTCCTTCAGTCACGAAGGATTTTTAATTTTTTTTATATTTTTTAGGAATCGGAGGACGGTGGCTGAAGAGACAGACCTTTTTATTTTTATTATTTTTTGGAGACTTTTTTAAATATTTTATTAATTAATCGCTGTTTTTGATGGGGTTGCTGGGACTTGAGTGATATTGATGTAATTGTCGATTGCTAATATCCCCAGATAGCCTCCTCCTGTCCCAACCAAAAACTATGTCCAAACACTAACTCTTTCCATCATTATTTATCTGTGATTATTTGGCCTATGAAATCGTTTGCTTAATGGGATGAAAATAGATTGTGACAAACATGACTGATTAATGTATAATTAATATCTAAAATATCATGTATTGAATAATAATAATAATATGATAAAAATAAAAGGAATGCTACTTTTCGCACCGAAAATATAGAAATAGACCAACATATTCAGCATCAATGGGTGTGACAAATATTAAAAGTAACATTACTCTCTAAAGATATTATGTATATAATTATGAATAATTCTATTTGAAAGTATTTACATCACACACTATTCATGTAACATAATTTGATTCAAAGCTTGATTTGAATAGTGAGTTGAGAAGAGATGGAAGTTGAAAGTTGAATAAAATATTATTAGAATATAATTTTTTAATCTTATTTCTATTTTAGGATTTGAAAAAATTGAATTATTTATTATATTTTATTTGAAAATTTAAAAAAATTGTAATGATTAGATACGATGAAATGAGATGATTTCGTTAAACAAACCAGGCTTTTAGAAGATAAATTTAAAAATTTTAATTTTACAAATCAAATTACGTAATATAAATAGTGTATAGTGTAAAGATTTTCAAATAACATTATTTGTTTAGTTATACGAAAATGAAGAATTGTCGGAGAAGGAAAAATGATTTGTAGAGAAGTGAACAAAGGGTCCAACTGGCTATCTAAACTGAAAAACGAAGTATGAACAAAGCAAACAAGGAAAGAGGCCCACCAATTTGTGTACAGTGCTGTTAACGTAGCAGCCCATATTTTATTAAGCAAAGGCAGCCCACACTCTCTCTCTCTCTCTCTCTCTCTCTCTCTCTCTCTCTCTCTCTCTCTCTCTCTCTCTCTCTCTCCCCTTAACATAACATCTATCATCACCACAAAATCTGCTGACCTTTGAGATAGGGGAGAAGTTGATCTATCCGCAATGAGTAGTTCTCACGTATAATCTTAACCTGATAGAAAGAAATATATTTAATTGTTTGAGCATTGCTATGTATCATCATACATACCACACACCAATGTGTTTTTTATTTTTTTTTAATTTTTTTTTATTTTACTCTTCTTGACACATTTATATTTTTTTATTTATCATCCATATAATACACATTTAATAAGAGAAAAAAATAAAAAAAAAATAAAAAAATTATAGTGTGTGGTGTGTAGGATGATGCAAAGATTAATTCTAATTGTTTACATTTGTCTTAATACTCTCTCTTAATAATTGGACCTAATACGATGAATATTTAATCATATGATCTCATAGTAGAGGTCTTGAGTTCCAACCACGAAACTTTTTGATAATTAATTCAAATCACGATTTTACACTTCATTCATTTAATTAATATTCTATGTGTTGGGCCTACTTATTGAGGGTGATTATGGTCTACACGTGAGAGGGAATATTAAGACAAATATAATTATCTTCCTATCAGTTTACGCTTTTGGGATAATTAGTAATTTAACGTACAGTGTCTCACACATTGTAGGATTTATCTATATCCCACATGAGTTTGCTTTCATGGTGATAATGCTCTCATCAATTATAAGACACTGTTTATTCTGTCTTTGGGGTATGGCTGGCTCTATTACTCCTCGATCTCCATGGCTCTATAAATTTAGCAACAAGACAGAATATCAGGCCAAACTCAACTTTTAGTGTTATTCACATGCCTTGAAAATATATAAATTATTGGTCCTCTTGTTAGTATAAATTCCGTCCTTCAGGCTTGATGTGGAAATTTAGAGTCAGTTTAGATATACAGTGCAGATGAGATTATGAGATAAAATGAGATAGTTTGTTAAAAATGTATATTTAACAAAAATGAAATCAAATATGTTTTCTACTGTTCATGTCAGAAATATTTGAAATAAGTTTAAAAATTTATGGACAAAATAGAAATAAAATAACGAAATAATACTAACCGTTTGGATGTCCAGAAACCACTCTCCCGTACGGACCAGATTATCCAAACCGACCCCTAGTTATATCTTTGGGTTATTTCCACAGATTCAAAGGAAGTTGGAAATCTCAGAAAACCCAAATCTGTCACAGCGACAAAGCTCCCGGTTGTGTCAATCATGTCAATGAATTTACTGGATTTGAGAAAGCAGACAAAGTGAGTGTTAAATCAGTGTCTGTTAGATCGTCCTTCCAAGATAACATCTTTCACTTTGAGTTTGTGTTCTTCCACTCCTCCCTTCACTTTTCAAACCATACATTTGGAAGAAAACTAATTTGATCTTAGCAGAGCATCCAAGAAGAGCGAGGCCAGGGGGAAAAAAATAATCGTATCGGTATTAGAAAACTTGTTTTTTCCCCTCTGCAATTGGAAGTTTCTTCCTTTTTATATACCACCTCCCAAGTGTTTGTTAAGATGATGCTTATTGCCTCAAAGTTCGAAGCTACAACAAAGCTCATGGCGCAAACAAACATTTGGTCCTTATCAGACTGGGAGTCAACATCCCATTGTACGGATTCGGAAGTGAACAGTCTCGATTCATTTATGGAGTTACCTCAGCCATTTTTCACGCGCTTGCTTGTGTCCGTGCACACGTACACACAGAGAGAGAGAGAGAGAGAGAGAGAGAGAGAGAGAGAGTCTTAGCAAATGAGACGTATTGCAGATGTCATGATATTTTATTTCAAAAATCACAAGGCAGCCGACCATAACTTGCTTTCTCAAAACAGTCCAAATTTAAAGATGGGTGAAAGTGAAAACGCGGTTATAAAGGTGAACAAGAAGCCCGTCCCGTGGAGAAAGTGATTGGCAACCATAAGCTTAAAAAAGAACTGATTTCAAGGTTAATCAATCCATGTAATTTTCAAATATTGATTGGCGTGTCTTTGGTTCAATCTTAACTTGAAGAATGATGTTTGTGATCAGAGTCATGAAGATATTGAATGCACTTGTAAAAGGAGAGTAAATGGAAGAATGAATCCCTTGGAATAAATAACAGAAAATATTCCAAAATGTTCACCAGATAGATAGAATTGCAACGCTGTAGATCAGCAAAAGCATGGAGGAAATTAAAGAAGCGTAAAAAGACACCGGTACAAGCCTTGTTTTGCAGTTCTACCTCAAACAAAGAAGAAAAAAAGGTAACAGCAAGGATGTTCCCTCGCAAATATACCAAACCCAGAGGCTGGAGAAATGTTTTTGTATATGACTTATATACAAAAGAAGAATAAATGGCACACATCTGAACCAAGAAAACAGCTAGCTAGGATTGAATGAAGCCTCTTGTAACTGAGAATTCTGCGGTTTTCATTCTCCAGCCACACTGAACAGAGGCTGGACATGTAAATGCTAGCTAATAAGTATGCCCAAAAGCAGCTGTAAGAGTTTGGATATCCTTCCCACATATATCAGTAGTTTGCAGAGGTCCTTGCCGCTGGTTGTGAGGCCACTTTGTACCTGAATTATCATTCCCCAAATGCGTTTCTGATTTTATTTCGTTGTATAAAGACTGTGGAGTTTGAGTTTGAGTTTGAAAAGCAGCCGCCATCAGTAATGGATTACTAAAATACTCTGACCACTTTATTTCTTCCGGTTGGCTTTCCATCAGATGGATTTGGGTCTCTTTGTTTGACGTGCTACAATCCGCCAATCCCCAT
>QEOT01004607.1:0-32741 GCA_003123785.1 Pterocarya stenoptera
ATCGTTTTCTGTTCTTCTTTCCTTATTCTTTTAGAGGCAAGGTTGCTATTCTAAACTTTTCGATGTCAAATACTTGATTATACTCACCAATTGGAAAAAAAAAAAAAATCCTAATTCAATAATCACTGATTGAAAAAGTTCTACAAGAATAATTTGAGAAGTGTTTGGCAACATCTTAAAATGTTGGTGAGTGTTAATTGAACAGTCTACACAAAAAGAAAAACGAATGTTTTTATTTTATTTTATAAGTAATAATATTATATATATATCAATAGGAGTAACCAAGTACACTAAACGTATACAAGAATACACTTAGCCCATACAAGAGAGACCCTAATGACCCAAAAATCCTATGAAACCTACCCAAAATACACCAAGCCCGAATTGGAATGTAACACTCCTCCCCAACCCCAGTCCCTTGTTTCCATAAAACTAATCCTCTACCCGAACATCCCACTACAAGATCGTCTTCACAATGCCCTCCCTTTATTCTTCCCTCGACTTGAGCTACCTCCCTTAACATCGTAGTTGATTACACATGAAAGATGTTTTAACTCCCTGTTTTTCTTCAAATGTAATTTGGTTTCAAGCACGTGACCCGCCTCGATTGCAGTAACTAAAGCTTTAAATTGGTCTTCATATTCTCCCTCATATGAAAGCCCCAGGATTTGCTAAAGCCCGTTAATTGAGCGTTTGACTGGCATCAGTCCAACGGTGCTAAACACCGCCTCCCCCAGGTTTACCCAAACAGAAGCACAAAAGCACAGGCCTTTATGCTCTCGTGGCAAAACTGATTTGTCATTTCAGGCAATAGCGAAGAAAAAATGGAATCAGATTCAAAGGAATCGCAAGTCTACCGGAACATTAATTTCAGCAGATTGGCTCAGCTTCTAAATTATTAGAAAAAAGTGCTTTTTGGTCGATGACATGATCAAATTTTATTCCAAAAATCCTTACACAAGAAAAAAAAGGGCGGGGGTGAGGGAAAAATAAAAGGCAGCAGTATATGAAAAACATAAACAGCGATAATAACAAAGAACAGATAACACACGCATTAAAAGAAAAGACTGAAATTAAGTTCCTAGGGGAATTTGACTAGAAAACTTACATTGCTGCCTTTCCAAGCTTGGTAAAGGCGAACATCGGTGGATCCGGATCCCGGATCGGGATCGGATCCCTGGGGTGGAGGCACCACGTACATCCTGTAAATGTCTCTCTCTTTCGGTCTGTCAGCGTAAGATACTCTAAGAATGCATATAACCAAATGGGAAGGTGCGAAGAGCCAATCGCTCACTTCTGGTGTTTGGAACTCGGGTCCATGATTAATTCAGGTTCCGGCGAGCTCAAAAGCTGTTTGTGGAGGGTCTCCGACAGAGTGTGTAGGAGCGAGGAGGGTTTGGTGAGAGAGGGAGAGAGATTGTTCGACGGAGGGACTTGGGTAGTAGTTGTGTATGGTGGCTTTACAG
The DNA here is from genome assembly GCA_003123785.1 of Pterocarya stenoptera. Classification (NCBI taxonomy): domain Eukaryota; kingdom Viridiplantae; phylum Streptophyta; class Magnoliopsida; order Fagales; family Juglandaceae; genus Pterocarya; species Pterocarya stenoptera. The sequence goes on from QEOT01004607.1 coordinate 1,467, forward strand.
CAGAGAGGGTGAAACGTGGCTATGTGTGATTGGGGCGTGCGAGAGATGGACGAATTGGGCGGGTGAGTCTTGACCCGCCTTTCTGTTTTCCCAAAGAGAGAATGTGATGGTAAATGCGGCGAATGATGGTGATGCTGATAGCCCCAACTCACTCGCTGTACGAAATTGACCTTTTCTTAACGGAAAGGTACCTTATCAACGGTTGAAATTACAAATTTACACGTCAGCGATATCACACGTTATATATTTATATATATTTTTTTATTTTTTTATTTTATTCCTTTTAAATTAATTGAACTATTCTAATTATCATTCATATATTATATATTTAATAAAAAACAAAAAATAAAAAATAAAAAATTATATATTATGTATGATGTGAGATGATGAGTACAATTTGTCTATAAATTTACCTCCAATTCTATGTGATGTTTTCACGTTTTATTATTTTAATAATTTAATTAGTAGAACAAAAATAGTGTATAAAATATTTGTGTTGACTAAATCTAAATAAATAAAGTATGAGTTATTTTTTAAAAGTGTGAGTTATTTATTAAACTTTGAACATTATATTTGTCATCTAGAGCGAAGCCCCAGTATAAAGATCATATATTATAGAAACACTTAAAAACGTAAGATTCTAGTGATACAATAAATTTATAAAAGGTTATGCCATTAAAATAAATTACAATAGTTTTAAAAAAAAATTAAATTCATCTGATGACCACTCATGATCTTTGAAGTTTTGCTCATTCATTTCCCTCCAAAAACACTATCATAGACAAATCGGAACCATATTTTAAGAAATGGCTTGGAGACCTCTATGAAGTTAAGAGGCCGATCACCTTTATTGGCATCGCCCAAGCTACACGGCAAAAAAGTTGTTCCACAAAGTCTGGCAATCTCACAATGCAACGTATTAGTAGATAATTGACAAATTCTCCACTATTTTTATACAAATAATACCAATCCAAAAATATAATTTGGCACTTCCTTAGATTATTGAGAGTGAATCTTACCCAAATAAACTATCCATACAAAAAGAAAGAGATGCCTTTAAAGGAGTCTTTGTCTTCCAAATACTCTTTCATGAGAATGAATTTACATTACACTTTAGAGATGGATTGGTAGGAGTGTACTATAAAGTTGTATTCCACCTGGATGCGCCAAAAAATCTTGTATTCACCTCCCCCNTTAAAATTTGATTCGGACATGTTACCCACCTCAAAATGGATAAAACTATAAAGTTTAGTACATCTATGTCTAATGTGCTTCCAGAGCCCCACCACCCCATAGGATCCACTGACATTGTTCAAGCATCAACCTCCCCATGCACTACAATACTTTGAATCCCAACAAGACCTTGTTAAAAACTGTAAATTTCATACACTCAAACCTCATTCGAAAATTAGAAAATAAACTGTAATTCATTCTACTCGATGAAATTTGAACACAACATTCACCTCACTCCATAGGAAATTTCTACTTCCATCCAACCACGGTTGATGGAAGTAGAAATAAAGAGAATAAATTAGTCGGTAGATTATAGATGGTACTTTTGATGAGTATGACTCGGCCACTTTTGGATAAGTATATCCACTTTCAACTAGCGAGTTTCCATTCCATGTTTTATAGAACATTATTCCAAATAAATATCAATTTGTAATGAGCACCAACAGCAGACGAAAATATTTACCGATAAAAAAATGATTAGTTTAATTTTTGTCAGGAGTAAAATAATTCACAAAATATAGATAATAAAAGTCTAAGAGATTCTTCGCACTCTCAACCATTTATTTTTTGAAAGAAAAATCCTAAATTGATAAAATGATTAGTCCAACCAACAATTAATGGAAAAGGGTGACTAAATGGTGGGATCGATATTTTTTAGGACATGTAATTGAATTACAATTAATTAGAAATGAATCATGCTTGTCAAACTTGCATGTCTAACAGCTGACCTTGATAATCCAGGCAGCCATTTACGTAATTAATGGTTGACCAGGTATTGTATTGTTCCACCTCGGTAGGCTGTGCTAGATATTTGAATTTCGTTTTTTCAGACTTAATTGGCAGCTACGTACATGCGTGCCAAGTGACAACTAATTATTATTATTATTTTTTTTTGGAAAGTGACAAATAACTAAGGGCCATGCTGCCGGCTAGCACAATTTTAATTTTTTAATTTTTCTTTTCAGATTTTTCTAATATATTTAAATATTTTTAAAAAATAAAAAAATATATTAATATACTAAAAATCACTTATTTAATTATTAAGTAAAAAAAAAAAATTAAATACATAAGTGATAAAAGTGAGTAGACAAAATGAATAAACAAACTAGCATTTTCTAATAACTAAACTAAGTACACGCTTTTACATTAACGTCTATGTTTAACTGATCTCTTCTTTTGTCTTAATTAGTTAAAATATATGCGAGTTTTATAAAATGAAAAAAAAAAATCCATTACGTTTGGTGGTATATATCAAGAAAACTTCTATATATTTATCATTCTTACATCACACACATGTTTTGATTATTTTTATTTTTATTTTTTTTCTTAGTAAGTATATATGTAGTGTATGAATGATGTGTAAAAGAACTCAATTAATTTAATATAAATAAAATAAAATAAAAATACGTGTGGTGTGTGGTGTAGGTGAAAAATGTGTAACAATCCTCATATATAAATATGATCTCAACCCAAAGATGGAATATTGATCGAGTTTCGTGCATATATGCTTTACAGTTCTGTTATAGTTAGTTATTTTTACATATTTCTTGTGCATTTCATTGATTTGATTAGTCAAACTAGTTGTTTTATATTTAAAATAATTGACGCAGTCAATCACAATAGTAGAGTGTGTAAAAAATACGTAAAAGTGATTGTATATAAATTTTATGTATGCTTAATATTTGATTTGGTTACATTGACGTTAATTTTGACAGAAAGTCGATCGTTGGTGAATTATAGCAATTAAATTAAATTAATTAGCCGTGCTAGTGCATGCATGATATTAATTTATTATCAACTATCCACAAAAGTCAAATACATATCAAGTCCATAATTATACGCTTAGTTGGTAGTTAAAACCGATCGACCATGATAGATGACGTTCGCATGATTGCACTAATAGATCCATTCACTTGCCGCGCGCTTTTATCCCGATCCTTTTTTAGAGCATGTTTGGGATTGAATTTCGAAGTTTAAAAAGTGTTTTTAACTGTTTAAAAATTCTCTTAAAGAAAAAATGATATGTTTGACAAATTTATAAAAAGTGCTTTAATCACTTAAAAAAGCTGAAAGTCTATTTTTTTAAAAAGCATCAAATTGAAGCTTTTATCGAAAAGCTCTTGTAGATAACTGTATATTTAAAAAAAATTAATATAACTAATTTTAAAAGTGCTTTAGATACATGTTTATCAAACAGTAACCAGCTTTTGAAGTATATAGCTTATTATTTAAGTTATAAGCTATAAGCCCTAAAGCTATAAGCTATATTTCTCACCACAATCCCAAACATGCACTTAACCCCGTACGTTTTGATCTTTTATCTCTCTCTCTCTCTTTGTTTTTTGTCTTTATATTTTATTTTATTTTTGTTAGAGGAAAATCAATAAGCAATATACACTATTCTTTTCCCATTCATTCAGGGATTAGCTGCATGCATGGGGATTAATTAATAAAACTTTCTTTAATTGAAACGAATTATATCATGATCAGATATTTTGATAAATTTACTTATCATTAATCTTAGCACTGTTTTTATACATAAAATATCCAAACACTTAATATTTCATATTAAATATTTTATATGTAAATATATAATTAATATAATTATAAATTATATATTAATTTTGTTTGAAATAATTAATATATACCTTCCATGACCCGTCAATATGTACCTGACTGGATTGATGGAAACCAGGAGGCCACGCCAAGCAAGGGCTACTACTACTACTGATCATGCAAGTTTGGCTAGCTTTACTTTTTTTTTTTTGTCCCAAACATCTTTTAAATTTTAAAAAATAAATTACTTATGAAGAAGTTTGTCCTATCATTTTATTAAGTTTCTGTTAAAAAAATAAAAAAAACACAAATCAATTTAATGTTCATAAAATTCCAAAAAAATAAAAAAAAATATTAAATTCTTATCCAAAATGCTATCAACACTCACACGATTCAATCGAAAATGCAACGTAATTTAAAAAGAAAAATCTAAAAAAAAATTAAAACTTTCATATGCCAGGGTTCGTAGCAAGGACGGGCTAGGGCCGGATGTTTTTGGGCCAACGGTAACGGATCTCAGAATAATGTAGACAGGCGCCCTTAATTGTTGTTACTCGTAATTACTGCTTAATAGTATTTTGGGGGGAACTGTGTGTTCCTTTCTCCGTCGATTCCCACAACTCCAATTGGTACGGTAATCCCCTCTCTCCATCAGCTCCTAACGCTGGATCAAGCAATTCTCTTTCCTCTAAACCCTACCCACAAACCCCTAATTCTATTTCAATCCTTTCCCATGGACGAAGAGCTCCACCACGCTCTTCTCACCGGTCGTTGATTCTTCCCGCTTTCTTCTCGATAGGTACTAACTCTATGCCTTCTACTTCCTTCAATGCTCTTTTCCTGATTTTTTGTCTTTTACTTGCTTCAGCTCTGTACTCTCATCCTATTTCTCTTTGAATTCTTGGCCTTTCATCCTATATTCCTATTAAATTCTTATAATGTTTTTCTCCCTCTCCCATTATTTTCCTGTTATTTAATTTTCTGAGTAATAGTTGCATACTTTCCGATGTGTAGTCCCTTTTGCGTACAATGAAAATTTCTTTAGTGACAAATTTCACAGTATACTACGGGAACTGGTGTGGAGAACCCTACAAAAGAATTGGTTTTCCTTAATTGAAATAGTTTGTCTTTCTTAATTGCCCAATTCCACAATAGCACAGTTAGTAAGCTATTGTTCCTAGCAGCATGAACGTTGCTTCCTTGTGTTCTTTCTTTTCTTTTATTTCCTTTTTGTGGTTGTAGCATCCTTAATTCTTTTTCAACAGGCTCATTCGGAGGTGAATTTTATTTGGGCATTCATATTATCCTTGCTATAGAGAAATTTCAACTCAGTTGATTGGGAATGAATGTTCTGGGGAAAATTTTATTTCGCCTTTTTGTGACATTCAACAGATGCGTGACCTTTAGTTTATATGCCAGACAAACCTGTCTTTTGATGCTTTGAATTGCAAATATCCAGGATTTTTTTGTATAACTTAAATTTATTTATCATATATATGAACGCATGGACATGCATGCAAACATGCACTCTTCGAGTATATATTTTGTGCCAATCTTGTAACTTGAATTTGGAACTGGTGGATCACTTTGGTAATTCCTATTTATTATGTGTTCCTCAAATTTGGATTTTCTTCACTCCCAGCTTCTTATAGTGAACCTTTAAACTTGGGTATTCTTTTAATAATGCATAAAGTTTATATGCATCTCATATGTATCCGCAAACACAAGTGTTTCCACTCTTCTGGTACGGCAATAATTAGCGGTGTCCTTAGTAATTGAGTAGCAGATACTTGAAAGGTCCCTGGCATATATCTAATATAGAAAATTGTGTCAGTGTGTCTGATTGGAAACTTTGCTAGATTTTGGTTTTAATAGGAAGGCTGTTTTTGTATATTGATCGAATATTATTTCCTTATCTTGATATGATATGCTTTAACTTATCTTCTTGTGTGGTTAATCTATTTATTAGTTTTGTCATTATTTTCCTTTCTGTTCTCCTGCGAAGATTACTTCACTTTTGAGGTCAGCATTGTGCTTCATTAGTTGGAAAACTATCATCAGAATCAATGGGGAGTACATTCAATCCTCAGATTTTAGTGGAGAAGCTAGCCAAGCTCAACAATTCACAGGCGAGTATAGAGAGTATCCTGCATTATATTAATTAGGGTTTTCCTGTTTGTTTTTGGTTCTATACCATCTAAGATGATTTTTGGCTTTTACTTTTAAAAAAAAAAAAAGATGATTTTTGGCTTTTTTCATATTTATGATGTTGATATAAGGTGTACCTAGATTAGTTAATGCTTCTTGTGATGGGTCTTTAGGACATAGCTTTATTGGATACTGTAATTTGCTCTCAAGCAACTCCTCAGGAACGTTGCAGATCATTGTAACTTGTTTTTTTCCTTCTTGGATCAAATAGATGCATTGTTCTTTGTTTGAACAGTTATTTCATTGTGTTCCTGGTGTTTGTTGTTAGTTTGGGGCTGTTAGTGAGTTTGCCATCCTTAATTTGATTAAGCTTTATCACATTGGTGTATATTCCATATGAATAAAGCAAAGCAAGTTGTTGAAACATGGGATCAGCGGTTTCATGGTTCTCCACGTGAGCAGAGATTGGCCTTTCTATATCTTGCAAATGACATATTGCAGAACAGTAGGCGAAAGGGTTCAGAGTTTGTTGGTGAATTTTGGAAGGTTCTTCCAGATGCTCTTCACGATGTGATTGAAAATGGGGATGAGTATGGAAGGAATGCTGCACTCCGATTGGTATGTCTCATTTATCCTCTTGTCCAGTTGAACTGTGCATTCTGTTTTGGAACTATAAGCCTTATGCTAAGTAGATAACTTCACCTTAGGAAAGATGCTTTTGCAATGTGCAACATTTTAAATCTGCAAGTGTGCTGATGTGTCATTGTTAAGTCTCTCTGACTATTGGAGTCTTCTAAGCACGAGGCAAGTTTTTATTTGAGTTTTGTAATGCTTGGAAATTTGCTATAGTTTCAATCCAGTGTAACATCAAAATTGAAACTTATGTTAGTATTGTACCAAAATGAATGCTGAAGTATGTAGTTGATAGCCCTCTCTATGCTTTTGCTTTTTGGCTATAGGACAGGTAGCAAATTGTTAGTTTTAGTCTGGTATGACCTATGAAAAAAAGGTTTTTGTCTGGTATGATTTTAAATTTCTATGTAATCCACACTTATGGCATTTAATATGTACCGGACACTTGATTTTGTTGTGCGGAAATTACCACTAAATTTATATCTAGTTTTTCCTCATGCAGATAGGTATATGGGAGGAGAGAAAAGTTTTTGGTTCTCGCGGGCAGATTCTTAAGGAAGGACTGGTGGGTGGTAGGCACTTGGAAAATAGTAATAGAAATGGAAAGAATTTGAACTTCAAACTGGTAATTCAAATTCTCTGAGCTGTATTTATGTGTGCATATATATTGAAGTTTTCTATACATCTTGCAGACTAATTCTGTCTCTCTTTCCCTTTTAAGCAGAGACCATCTGCTGGAAATATATTGGAAAAAATTGTTTCAGACTATCATGCTGTTTATGGTGGCCAGTTGGATGAAGACGTTATATTAAGCAAATGCAGCAATGCTGTTAGCAGTCTTGAGAAACTAGATAAGGAAATTGGTGGCGATATTAATTCAGGTACTTCCCGTATATGTATTTCATAACTGCTTTCTCAAAACTCAAATCTATGCAATTATTGTGATTCACTGATTTATATGTAAGCATGCTTGCAATTGGAAACATATCTAGTGCTCTTTTTTTTTTCCTTTCATCTTTATTTAACATCTTACAGGTAATTTTCTTATTTCTAATCAGGTTATGATAATTTCATCTTTATTTAACATATTACATGTAATTTTCTTATTTTTAATCAGCTTATGATAATTTCATGGATGTTTATCTTTTGTATTATCAATGTATGTGTTGTGAATAAGTTGAACCTTGTCTTAAAAATTTTATTCAGTGGTTGTGCAGGACAAATAGTGTAACTGCTATCTGTTGTCCTGGCTGGGGTTTTTTTAGGCTAGTATTATATGATGCCATTTTTTCCTTTACAATTTGGGGAACAGGTTTTGTTTTAACTAGAGAGGTTTTTCATACTGCCATCAGATTTAGGACTGCCTAATCAATTGTTGCAAGTTTAGATTCTAGGCAACTTTAACTGACCTGGTTTTTTGGAATCTTGTCCCTGATATGAAGTGTTGTCATTCCTATCAAATCCATAGAAATATTTCTTTTTATAAGTAAAAATATTATATATATTAATATCAATAGGAGTAAACAAGTACACTTGGTGTATACAAGAAACACCTAGCCCATACTAGAGAGCCCCTAATGACTAATAAGCCTGTGAAAATTAGAAATCTATCCAAAATACACCAAGCCCGAATGGGAGCAAAACACCCCAACCCCAACCTGAAACTCCCTCTACGAGGAAGACTTCATAATGCCCTCCCTTTAGTCTTCCCTCGACTCGAACTACCCTCCTTTAGTGTCGTAGTTGATTGCCCAAGAAAGACGCTAACTCCATGTTTCTCTTAAATCTTGATTTGGTTTCAAGCGAGTGGCCTGCCTCATTCGCAGTGAGTAGTGCTGCAAATTGGTCATCGCATCCCTCATATGAAAGCCCCACGCACTGCTGAATCTTGTTAACCTTATGCAGAACCCAATGCGATGATGAACCCACTATATTGTTTATCGGAGGAAGAGACACCAGGAGAACAATATTTTCCCCAGACACAGCTCCCAATTAAACTCCTGACCCTAAACATTACTCCTCACAAGGCACCAACGACAAACCCATAATTTCCTCCCCACCATCTCCTGCATTTAAATCCCAAATCTCCTTAGCAGCTATATTGTTGTTGTCACCATTGAAGGTTCCTTCACCTTCGGTGTAGGTGCCGTCATTCCATTGACGAGAACATTGCTTGTAGGTGTGCCTCCCCCCGACAACCCTTTCTGTGCCACTTTGTCAGACCCTACTGCTCCCTCAAGAGGCATAGAACATATAGGGCTAGGCTCATCCCCGCCCCCCGAAACAAGTGGTGAAGCACTACCTTCTGTTATACCCTTTTCATCTTCTGAAAGAGACCTTTCCTCCCATTCCGGAATTCTGAGAGTTGCATAAACCTACCCCTTGTGTAAATATGGTGTTGAATGATAAGAACTCCATTGCCCATCCTTAGCTCTCTGAAGAATCCATCTTGACAAAGGAGTTCTAAGCAATCCTCTATTCCCTTAGCAACCTATGAAGCCAACGACCCATATAGATACATGAACTTAGCCATCATTTTGCTACGTTCAGAGATGCGAAAGCTATTTCCTCCCTCTTTCGTAAAAATGAAAGTTTTTTATTCCACCTTCAACCACCTTTCACCTTCTATCTGAGACGATTCTGCTTCTTGTGTCGTCATCCTCTGATCCCAAATCACAAGATCATCTCCCAGGATCATCTTGCATTGTCATCTCCTGTCGTCTCACGTCATTATACGGGAATAAATTGCAGAGCTGCTGTTTTTGAAGCTTACACCAGATTTGTGCCGACAAACCAAAATAAAGGTTTCCTAAGAAAATCCCGGTTGCCGGAGGGAGGACAATCGTTGGAGTGCCTTCAGAGGAGTCGCTGGAGCTCGTCGGTCTTGTATGTGGCGGTGGGAGGGGTCCCAATGTAAGTAAGATACCAGATCTGTGCCGACGAAACCAAAAGGTTTCCTGAGAAAATCCCGGTCGCCGGAGGGAGGACGGACGCTGGATTGGCCTCAGAGGATTTTTCAGAGCCCGTTGGTCTTGTCTGTGGCGAGGGCAGGGGTCCTAATGTAAGGAAGGTACCAGATCTACGCCGACGAAACCAAAAGAAGGTTTCTTGTGAGAGTCCCGGTCGCCGACAGGAGGACCAATGCTAGAGTGCCCTAAGAGGAGTCGCTGGAGCCCGTCGGCCTTGTCTGTGGCGGTGGCGGGAGGTCTCCTCAAAACCTTCCTGAGAGCGTTTCCATGGAAATCTGACCTATTGAACTTCAATAACTTAATAATATAAAATTGTCAGGGTTTTCAAATTGAGACACAAGGTTAAATCTGGATCAGAATGAGTAAAAAAGTCAGTTATGGCACTTTTGTTAGCTGCTGTATCTTATTGGTCTTCCATGAGCGCTGTCGTTGGGACTTTTGTTGTTCGCCACACTTTGGATCTTTTATTTTCTCTGAAATGTTTGGTATAATAGGGCAATTCCATGGATCTGCATTTGTGGAGGAGCTGAGAGGGCAGCATGCTATACTGAGGGACTGTATTGAACAACTAACGGCAGTTGAATCATCCAGAGCAAGTCTTGTCTCTCATTTAAGAGAAGCTCTCCAGGAGCAGGTTGGTTGGCCAGACTTCTGCATAGCTATCTACTATTTCGCAGGAGATAATGAGATTAGTCAAACCTAAAGCTGAAATGGTTTTGTTGTCAGGAATTTAAGCTGGATCGAGACCGTAACCAACTTCAGGTTTGTCGCTTGTATAAACCCTACTCGGGTGGGAGTATTAGTTAACTTTCTTGATTTTTTTATTTCTCTTTTTAGCAGACAAAACATATGGAATGTCAAAAATCTTAAGTACAACTTCCAATATCTCTACCTTTATTTGTGCATTCATTGATAAAATTTGATTTCTGAACTTCTATGTATTGGAAGTTTGGAACCAATAAATTTGTATATTTGTTGATACAGGCTGTAGCTTTTTGGTTTGGATTAGTTTGTTTCAATCCAGAAACAGTTCACTTATAAAAAAAAGCTGGTGGAAGATTTTATGGCTAGGTAGATGTGAAAGTCATGTTATCTGACCTCCTGTAATTATGTCATACGTGTTGGTTGTTGGGAAAATCATATTTATGCACCCTCTTATCACTTTTTCTGCAACGTGTACTTCAAATTACAAGAAGTTGCAGTGTGTAAAGATTAGATTGAAATATACCACATGGCACAATGGTCAAATATTAACGTTAGGTACACATGGCAGTTTGTTAAAAAATGCAAGAGATCCTTTAACTTGATTTCTTTCTAATTTTCTTGGAATATGGTGTGTAACATTCTAACTGTTTGCATGTCTTCCTTTCACCATGTGCTGTTTTCCAGGCCGCACATTCCCAATCAGAACAGGCAGGTAATATCTGCCAACAGTTACTAGATAGAAACAAAGGTCGGTCACCAGCTGAGCTGAGCCCAAGGGAAGCTCAAACATCCATGGCACCTCACAGCTTTATACCAGGAGATAGGGAACAATCTGCTCCAGTAATGTACACACGGCAGGTTTCCTTTCCTGAAAAATCTGGCCAGGTTGAGGATGACCCACGCAAGTCTGCTGCTGCTGCAGTGGCAGCAAAGCTAACTGCATCGACATCCTCAGCCCAGATGCTCTCTTATGTCCTATCCTCCCTTGCATCCGAGGGAGTCATAGGAAATCCAGTGAAAGAATCCCCTAGTGCTTACCCTCCCGAAAAAAGGCATAAGCTCGAAAATGACCAATCGTCTTACATACCTCAGAATCTTCAACAAACACCAGTTCCTCCTTACCCTCGTCCAGAATCTATACAACACAGTGTCTCTACCACCAGCCAACAGTTTACTCCAAATGAGCCTCCTCCTCCTCCCTCATCGTCTCCTCCTCCATTGCCACCACTACCACCTATGCCACAGTATGCACTAACCCAGTACATGCAAACTGCTGGATCAGTAACCAGTCTACCATACAGCTATGGGGTGGCCCAACAACAGCTGCCTGCAATGCCTAGTTATTCGACAACCGGGGCTTCGGTCAATGGAATTCCCCCCTTTACAACACCTCCTACAAATTCTTACCAGGGTTTTCAGGGTTCCGAAGGTAATATCTACAACCAACCATCGTCCATGCCAATGGCTCCAATTTCTCGACAATAGAATTTTGAGTTCCAATGGTAGCTGAGCGGAATGGAGGTCGTTTTGATGTTGACCGTAGCTATTACAAAATTAATGAAGCTTCATCGTCTGCCTGCCCCTAAATTCATGTTTATGAGATATTGATTCAAACAACTAATTAGATTTGCACATAGTGAATGCCTGTAAACTAGATGTATTTTCAATTGATAAATTTATGGAGGTAATTAAAACAGTTACACTGTATTACTGTATTGAGGGAAAGAGGAATTTAATTTTATTGACTAGGGGTATTACTTGCATGCATGCTGGTTGTGGACATTGATTTTACTAACGAATTAGGAAAGTCTAAGCTGTTAGATGCTGTAGATCGAGGCTGCCATTACTGAATCTAATCCAGTAGGCATGACCCTAGTGGTAGATTATCATTTCCTTTTCTCTGGTTCTCCCCCACCCATTTGCGGGATATAATAAAATAAAAACGCTATGTATTATTAGCATTTTTCTTCTTCTTCTGGACATGGAAATTAGCCTAACATGACTTCTTTCCTCATAACCTAGTGCACTACGTGGGTATAATTCAACAATAATAATTAATCTCTCCAACAGTTGAGTTTATGCTGCTTTTTAACCCCGGGGATGATGCGCTTTCACATTGCATGGATTAATCGAATCTGATTGGCAAATGATTATGGACTCGTACGTCTTTACTTCTCACAATACGTTATCAACCATTAACAACCGAAGTGCACCTCTTTAACATTTGGTATTGACACTTCTTAGGTACTCTCAAACATTTTCACTACTATTCCTTATTTATTATTATCTTTTACTTATTTTTTTTATTACTATTCATTACTTTTTGCTTCTATTCAATATTCTATTATTTTTTTTAAAGAGCCGAGATCACATACCCAAGAGTGATACCTTTCAATTTTTATTCAATAAATCCTCACTTATAACAGAAGAATACTGTGTAAACAAATCAAGATCACCTGAGTATTTTCAAAAAATAAACAATGTAAACATAAAACTCAGGTGCCAAAAACCCCAAACCAACCAATAATCCAAACCCATCACCGTCTAATATAACGAATACCAATCTTGTCTATACGAAGCAGTCCCCGAATAGGACCTTGCATGGAATTCTCTCCAAAAAATTCAAAGTTGGACTCTTGAGTCCCCTGTTTTACTAGATAATCAACAACCATATTGACTTCTCTATAAATATGCCGCAAACGAACATGTAGCTCAAATACAAGAAGTCTAACTTCAAGTTCCTTTCAAAAATGTCAAAGAAACCAATACTTACAAACCCCCGAAACCAACCATCCAACTATAACCGTTGAGTTCGACTCAACCAAACAATATTCTATTATTACTTTTCATTATTATTTACAAACATTATAATATAGACGTACATGCATTTCATGTTATGTAGACAAAGGTTAGTGGTGATGATCAATCAATCACGTGTGTATGACGTGTCAATGGACATTTTAAGAGACATAATAGGTTGTGTTGTTTCCCCTTTAATAATTAACAATAGGACGTAGGTTGGTTCATCCGTTGGAGTTAAAAGGAAAGGAAAAAAAAAAGAGCTTTGGTGGAAATGATCAAGTGCAGAACTTTGTCCAGTACTTTGATTCTCAGCACGGCCAGCACAAATACCATGATGAGTACTCTTTGAAGTTTGACCACCGATCGAGGCCTCTCTTTACAGTCAAAAAATAAGGCTCTAGAGTCGGTTCCCATGGTTTTGGGATTGAAACTTTAAATTGGAAGGAGTCACTTGAGATCATGAAGCCTTATACATAATATATAGTGCTACTAATTGGAGATTAATTTACATAAAAAAAAAGTTGTAAATTGATCAGGCACTCAAGAAGAAAGCAAAAAAGTAATAGAAAGACAAGATATTCCCTATACTACAGTGCTGGAACACAATGCGAGACAAAAACACCGGCAGATCCCAATATCGATACATTTCCAACCGAAAATTCAAAACATGGAAGCCCTCCTTCAAGGCTATAATCCAAACACACAAGTATACTCACCACTCTTATAACGTTACCGTTGAAAGTGAAAGGGACAAACAGGAGGGTTTTGTAAGGACAAAAAAAAGGTTAAAAACAGACAGGAAAGCAAAAGCAGTCAACGTTGGGAAAACGTCAGCTGGTTTGCAAATGTGAGGAGCAAAGGCTGAGAAAAGCCGTCCTGTCATAAGTCATTTGCTCTAACGGCCCAACAACGAAGGATGGGTGTATTGATAGATAGATAGATAAAGGTATATATATATGGTTCGTCGCATTTTCAAAAGGTGTGTTGCGTCAGACTTTGCTAAGAAAAATCATGATCACCAATTCCATGAGATCAGTACAGCATGCTCAACCAAGCTAGGGGGGTTGCAAGTGGGAGACCAATAGACAACCTCACATTTCCCCACCAAACATACACGTACAGTTGCTGCGTGCATGCCTAAATTATCCGAAAGTTTCTTCTTCCCCTGATCTTTTTTTTTTTTTTTTGTGGAAAAACTCTTCGTCCTGATCTTGATATGGAGGGCCAGCTCTTTAACGGATAAACCATGATCATGTACATAGTGACAGCTTGGCTCATATGTATACGTCAGCCCTAATGCAAACCTCATGCGTGTACGTAGGAGGCTGAAGAGTACTAGATCAATAACAGATTGTTATATATATAATATTGTACGTACGTATAACCCTCATGAATTTTCCTCCTTACATGAAAACCTATAATATTCAAATTATTAAAAAAAAAACAAGTTCCATTAACAAAAAAATTAAAGTTAGTAAACAAATTGCCGACATGCATGCATGGGAATATGATTTTAATGGTAGTCGTGAGCACACGGCCACTACGTACGTACAATAGTGTCACCGGCTTTTAGCGGCGACATGTTCCTAAATATGTTCCTTTACCTAGACCAACCTTTAATATCATAAGTCCTAAATATACCCCCCGGCCGACCCAATCTGTTAACTTTTAACCTTTAACCTTGCCTCTCTAGTTAATTAATACCTCGCCACGTACGTGCTGCTTATAACTCATTTTCTAGGGCAAAATTCTTTTTAAATTAATGAATGAAATCTCTCTCTCTCTCTCTCTCTTTCTTCTTTAGCAACACGTACCGGTCTGATCTGGGAAATTAACTTTCAAATAATTAATCATGTATTTTAGTATTAAGGAAATTTTATCAAAAGACACTACAAGAAAACTGCTTATTTGCAGCCAGTTAATTCCAGCGAAATGACTATTTACAGTTAAAATGAATCTCTTTTGGTCATAAATAGTCTTTTCGTCGCAATTAAATGATCTCAAAAACTCGATTCTCTTGTAGTGAGAGTTATACTAAGAAAAAAATTAATCTCTTTAATAGTGTTTAATTATTAATAAAGAGATTCTGCAACGTTTATTAGCTTCATCTCACCGTGCACCAAACATATATGATATCACCTTATAATTTAATGATCATCTTATATTAGCTAGCTAGGGACGTTTGATATTCAAATTAATTTGATCAAGCTAGCATACCCGTGGTATGCTAGCTTGATCGTACATATACATGACTAATAGAGCAAATAGTGTCTCAGCATCAAAGGAATCTTCTATAACAAATTCACAACAAACTTGCACAGAGAACGTGCTGGAAGAATGGAATAATCTAGAAATTCTCTTGTAACCTAATCCTTTTATTTCTGTTTGGAATATAGACTAAATCATGTCTATAAATACTGCACTGTATTGGTAATATTGTATCAAGGAAATCTGAGTTATGAAATGAATTCCATTTGATCCAACTTCCTCTCTGTGGCATTTTATAGATATAATGCAACGCTGTTTTATATTTCTATCAGGGTATCAGTCAGTCATTAGGACCTCCGTTGGTCTTTGTCTCGTTTCCTCATGGCCCTTCAAGTTCTTCCAAACCCAACCCCAATATCACCTTTTCCGCCGCCCATACCATCACAGTCAAACTTACCTTTACCAACTCTCCCCTTTGGCAAGCCTAGGTCATTCCATTTCTCAAAGGTAATCAACTCTATGCCTTTGTGGATGGATTGTGCCCCAAACCTCCACCTACTATTGATGATGCTCCTAACCCCAACTACAAAAAATGAGTCCATTAGGATCAATTATTAATTTCTACTTTTACTTCAACTGTCTCTGATAGTGTTCTTGCACGGGTCTTGGGTTGCTCCACTTCTCACGAGGTATGGACAACTCTCCATAGCCTCTTCTTGGCTCAAACCCATGCTCATCTCATGCAAACGCATCTCCAGTTGGCCACTCTAAAAAAGGGAAATGAATCTATTACCGAGTACTTTAATAAAGCTACGACACTCTCTTCTTCCCTCACTGTCCCTGGTTTTCCTATTTCTTCTACTGAGTTTAATGTTTATCTTTTGGCTGGCCTTGGATCTGACTATGAATCCTTGGTCATGTCCATTCCCATGAGACCTGACCCACTCAACTCCTCTCAAATCTTCAGCTACCTTCTCAATCATGAATCGCGCATTACTCATCAAACAAAATCTCTTCTCTCTAACAGTCCACTAGTTGCAAACTCCACATCTGTTCGACCTCCCTTTTCTCCATTTCCACCAAACCGAAGCCACGGTCGTGGCTTTCGGCGTGGACGGGGTGGAGGTCGTGCACCTTCCTTTCCTAGTTTCTTCCATTCTCCATCTTCAAATCGCCTTATGTGTCAGGTTTGCCATAAGGTGGGTCACACGACCTTAGATTGTCACCATCGGTTTAATCATTCCTATTAATCTTTTCCCCCATAGTCCCTCTCAGCAAACAACACCACATATTCTTCCTTGCCTAATAACCTGAACAGTTGGTTCCTTGATATTGTGACTACCAATCATTTTACAGCTGATTTTTCTAACTTAAGTTTGGATTTTTCTCCGTATCAAGGCACTGACCAAGTATGCATCGGAGATGGCTCTTCACTTCCTATACAGCACTCTGGCAATGGCATCCTCCCCACCCCACATGGCAACTTTCTTCTTCATCATTTACTTCACGTTCCTTCTATTTCTCGCAATTTATTATCCGTTCGTTAATTTTGTTTAGATAATCATGTATTCTTTGAAAATAATTCTTCTGGTTTTCTTGTGAAAGATTTGCGCACTCAGGCGGTCCTCCTCTGTGGTCCCGTTAAAGAAGGCTTATATGTGCTTCCCGATGATGCTCAGGCTATGTCTAACCTATCCAAAAACGCCCTCATTGGTGAATGCACTTCCTCTCAAATTTGACACTCCTAATTTGGTCACCCTTCCCCACGTATTATAGCCTTTACTATTCGGCAATTCCAACTTCCAGTTACTACTAAAAATAATGTCTCACAGTGCTCTGCATGTCTCCAAGCCAAATCTCATGTACTCCCACATCCACCATCATCAACTCGGTCTATTAAGCCTTTTCAATTTTTAGTTTTGGATGTTTGGGAACAAGCGCATGTGCTCTCCTCTAGTGGTTTTGGCTTTTATTTGTCTATTGTTGATGATTTTAGTAAACACATTTGGTTTTTCCCTCTTCGTGTCAAATCTGATGTTGTTCCTATATTTCTAGCCTTTATTAAATATGTCTTAAATACATTTTCATCCAAAATTATTGAAATCCAAACTGATTGGGGAGGTGAATTTCGCCCTCTTCCAAAAATACTTCAAAATTTTGGAATCTTTCATCGCATCACATATCCATATTCTCATTCTCAAAATGGTAGTATAGAACGGCGTCATCGTCATATTGTAGAAACTGGACTGTCTTTATTATCTCAGTCTTCTGCTCTTATCAAATATTGGGTTGATACTTTTCAAACTGCTGTGTTTCTTATCAATCACATGCTAACTCCCATTTTACAACATTACTCTCCTTTCCAAACTCTTTTTCATAAAGTCCCTGATTATTCATTTTTACGAATTTTTGGCTTCGCTTGCTGGCCTAACTTATGTCCCTTTAATCATCATAAAATGGACATGCGCTCTAAACTTTATGTTTTTCTTGGTTACACAATGGATCACAAATGGTATAATTGTATTCATCCACCCATTGGTCGCATTTACATTTCACGGGATGTTTACTTTGATGAAAATACATTTCCCTTTGCTACTAACGCAAGTATCCCTTCATCTACCTCTTCTGCTCCACCACTGCGTAGTTCTGGCTCTCTACATGTTCCCATAATCTCTGAACCTTTCTCAAACCCACGGCCCACTAGCCCAACTTCAGTCTCTCCCTCTCCCTTAAACACTTCACCCTTTCATATCTCTCAAGACCCACCTTATTCTCTCGGCCCAACAATATCTCACATCCACCAAAACTCTTCAGCTCGGCCCGATAGTCTTCATCATGCTCCCGAAACTTCTCTCTTGCATCCTGAGTCATTATCTCCTTCCTTAAACCCTAATGTTTCCTCTCTGTTACTAGTGTCGCCATCATCATCCACTGATCTTACCTCACATTCTCAACCACATCAAAACCCAAGTCACCAAAATCTCATATCCCAACCTAATACTTCTTCTCACAGCCCTGTTCCACACTCTCCCTCTGCGTCGTCAACTGCCAATACCTATCCCATGATCACTCGAGCAAAAGCAAACACTTGCTGCCCCTTGTTGCACTCTGACGGTACTATACCGTGGCCCTCTCCAAAACCCTCCTCTCATCTTACTGAATCTACATCAATTCCTGAAGAACCCCACAGTTACACTGAAGCCTCCAAATTTGCTAACTGGCATGCTGTCATGGCCAGTGAATTTGAGGCCCTCTTACACAACCAGTCAATCACACATGGACCCTTGTTCCTCCTCACCCCACTCAGAATATTCTTGGTTTGAAATTGATTCTCAAGACTAAGCGACATGCTGATGGCACCCTAGAGCGACGTAAAGCTCATTTGGTTGCTAAAGCGTTTCATCAGCAAGTTGGTCTTGATTACTCTGAGACCTTTAGTACCGTTGTCAAACCTGTAACGATTCGGTCGACCCAAAGCACGTACATGCATGGCGCTTAATATTCATCGATCGTTACGTTCAACGTTGGCCATAATGGTACTTGAAAAACAGTATAATTAATCATGTATTTTACGGTATATATTAAGGAAATTTTATCAAAAGAGTTATATTAAGAAAAAAATTAATCTCTTTAATAGTGCTTAATTATTAATAAAGAAATTCCGCAACGTTTATTAGCTTCATCTCACCACGAAACATATATGATATCACCTTATAATTTAATGATCATCTTATATTAGCTAGCTAGCTAGGGACGTCGGATATTCAAATTAATTTGATCAAACACGCGGTACTTATATGCTTGATCATACGTATACACGACGCAATTAAGTCAGCATTTTTTTCCCTGCCAGTTATAAGCAGCTTATAGCTAGATTCCTATTATCCGTACGTTATATTCTTTATCCCCCTCTGATCTCCCTAGCTAGCTTTTGATCATGATCAACACCCTCCTACCACCAATCCGATCGAATCCTCTTCGCAACATTTATATTATATTATATATATATACATAAAATCCTAATTATGACTAAAAGAGAGAATATCTACTACTGATCTTGAAAATAATAAATGGGGCATCTCTTAAGTGATGGACTCAAATCACAAAAGTGATATCGATGATCATGAGTCATATATATGGATGGAAGTCCACAACACTCGTCATAATTAATAGATAATATTATGAATATTTATGAGTACCACGTCAACACTTATGCACTAGCTATCTGCGATATATATATATATGAAATATTCATTCTTATACGCTACTATATATGAGAGATTTGTTTCCTGTAGTATGAAAAAGAAACCGTCCCAATCCAAAAAATATATAAGAGAAAACTTTGTGTATATATACATTATCTGTATATCTTTGAGAATATTCATCAATCTCAAACGCCGCCTATGTGTAAGGCATTGAATCACTTCCATATTCCAATCTATCTTTGCCACCTGATCATACAAAACAAGCGCGCGCGCGAGAGATCACTTTTTTTTTTTTTTTTTTTTAAATTTCAAAATATAAGGCAAAATTGAAGAGACTTTTCATCTTAAATACATGTTTTTTTTTCCCGTTTAATGGGGTTTAATTTAAATTCAGGTCAGGCTAAAGGGTCCATCGAAGAGGATGGGGCTGAAAATGGGCGTGAAGGTCACGCCAAAAAAAAAAAAAAAGAGGTTCGTGGTGGCCACGTTCAATCCTTTTGATCAAGGTAGGGCCGACAACAAGGACGGAGCAGCCGTCTAGCTAGCAGCAACCACTTCTGAAAAGCCTGGCCTGTGCGTGATTCCTGTCGACTCTCTCCTTAAATTAATTAACTTCCCCATGAAATGCATTAAAAAATATATACTACCACTATGCGATATTGCGATATATATTCTTGCAGTATTTACATCAAACCCCGGCCCTACCTCTTGCTAATTCCTTTCTTATGATCAGATTGTGAACTTAAAGACTAAAGATCTCTAGCCCTTTCTCTCTCTCTTTGCCTGCATGGGGTTGACGCCTACGAACAGTCGACAGACAAACTTTATTTATTTTTTTTTTCCCCTTTGCAGAGCTAACCTTCAAATATAAATTAAAGATTATTTATAAATTAAACTTCCCCAAACTCACGTCTATAAATACCGAGCCTTCCTAGCTAGCTAGCTTCCAACAATATCATCCCTAGCCCATCGAGCTCACTGATCAGTCATTTGCTGTCTTGTTCATCACATTCTCTGCATTAATTGCTTCGATCGACTAGCCTACGTACCTTATAAATTCTTCGATCCTCAGCTGCTACTTTATTTTCCTCTTATTCCAGTCTTTTCAACACAGAATGCATTACCAGACCACAGAGTCTAGTTGGGGTTCCTATATGCCAACAAGGAGTAATAATACTGCCAGCGTGGGGGATCCACTAGAGCGCATAGAGAGGCTGGCCTCAGAGAACGCTGTGGTCATCTTCAGCATCAGCACCTGTTGCATGTGCCATGCCATAAAGCGCCTCTTCTGTGGAATGGGGGTGAACCCAACTGTGCACGAGCTGGACCAGGACCCCAGAGGCGGCAAAGACATGGAGACCGCTCTAATGAGACTCTTGGGAAGCTCCTCCGCCGTCCCCGTGGTGTTCATCGGTGGCAAACTTGTTGGAGCAATGGACAGAGTCATGGCCTCCCATATCAATGGCACTCTGGTCCCTCTTCTCAAAGAGGCTGGGGCTCTCTGGCTCTGATTATGATCTGATCTCTTCCTTTGAACTTTATTAAATGGCTTTGATTTACATAAACACAGAGATAGGAACGCATGCAGAGGAAGAGGAGTACTACTATAGCTAGTAGTGTTTTTGAGTCTCTAGCTGGCTCTTGTGTTTTTGGACAGTACGCTATTGACCAACTAATGTGTTAGTTCCTACACCTTGTTTGTCTTTTTTTACTTTTTTTTTTTTTTTTCTTAAAAGAATCTCTCTTCTTTTCTTTAATATATATATAGTTCGGGTTTGTTGGTTTGCTTTGTGCTCTCACTAAACCGTGTCGCAGAGAGAACTGTAATTGCTCCCTCCTCTGTATACATAAAGAAAAAGGACAAAAAAAATGGTTAACTCTGACTTCTTTCTTCTCTAATCTATCGTTAATTTTCAATCTTTTACTTGCAACTCTGAGATAATGAGAGATTTTATAGTTGTTGAACTTAAAGTCATATACCCAAAATAGTCGTCCATCAGCCCATGCCCAAATAAAGTCGAAAGCTCGACCTTAAGCTCACAGGCAGAACGTCTTTAGCGCTGAAGTAAGGGGAAAAAAAAAAAAAAAGAGTATCCGGATTCGTAATAATATTGGATAAATGATATATCCATTGACCATATAATTAATTAATAAAAAAAGGTTAGAGAGAGAGAAGTAGGTGTTTGTTTTTAGGGAGAGCGCGTGTTTTTACAATCAAATGGGCCGGGTACATTGGCTAGCCCTGATTCCTGAATTTGTAGTGCTTACCTGCATTCATTCGATGATCACGACTAAGCTGGTTTACGCGGGCTCAAACTCTGTAATCTTGGCCCATAGCGCAGATGTTTCTCCTCCTGATCTTCATATTATCATATATATCCAAGACGGTCGATGCAGCATAGCAGAGACTCGAGATTTACGGAATATTACATCCAATGTAAAAAGAGTACTACCTTTGTCTAATAATATATATATATATGTATGAATGTATGTATATAATTCCCCGGCCAGTAGTACCCTTTGATCTATAGAACTTAATTATAATATTAATTAGCACGTACGTAGGAGGGTTGGGATTATATTTCTCATGCATGCCGGCCGGTTTGTTGGCGGGCTTATTTCTATATATAGAAAGGGCGGTGAGTGTGTTTTGTTGAGCTAGCTAGCGATATATTGAATTGAATTGAATTGGCAAGAGATCTGATCATGAAATGCTTAATTATTTATTTAGATATTAATTCAAATCCTAACAATAATTAATTAACGTTCTAACCACGGCCGGTAATGAACAGTATTACATCATTTTGTGATTTATGTGGCGATCAGTATTATATATTTTTATACCAACGTAAACTAATTAGTTGGATCATGCATGTTAAAATCATTCCCAATCTTCGAATATTTTGTGTGACTACAATATATATCAATATTGCAAATTACTAGAAGTACTTGTGATATATCTATATATAAGACATCAAAGTGCAGATTTAATATTTTACTCTCTCTCTCTCTCTCACTCTCTCTCTCTCTCTATATATATATATATGCATGACTTGCAAGCTGAAAATTATTGTTCATTGTTTGTTTGTTTGCCTAAACATGCTCGAAAAGAAGGTTAACGATCGATCGAGTCCCTCTTGCAACTGGTATGATGCCCCTGTTAATTTTCTAACAAATTAACTACATAATTACATGCTGCATGTTCACGATGAGATCAGTCTTATGACCCTTTTGTCTCCTATTATTATTAATTTGCTATTTTCCCCGAAATTCGTGCATGGGAGTAAATCTTCATCCTTTATTATTATTTTTTGTTTTTATATTATTTATCTCTCCTTTTAACCTAAGGCCGAGGCTGGGGGAAATTAGCTTCGAGAGCTATCAAGTTCGGCGGATAACGAGAGAGAAGAAAAAAAGAGAAAAGAGCAGCAATCACTTGCATGGACGGAAGTTAAGAATCTAAGAGATATTTGAAACTGAAAGTGGAAATTCCCTTAATTGGTTTTTACTGCCACCAACAGGCCAGCTAGGCTCACATCAGTCCAATGCTAACGACATCTTCTAGGACGGGAATCAAGTTGTTTAACAGAATTACGATCTGAGTTATAAATTAGTTAATATTGACCTAATCCCTAAGCTGGTCATTTCCTACATATCCTTCGTCGACCAGTACCCCGCCGGCCCTAGTCCCTTTGATGATCTTCGGCGTATTTCTTCTTTGTTGTTAATTTTCTTTCCTTTTGGCATGGTACTCTTACATATTAATTCGAGATATATATCTACATATATATATAATATTGAAAAAAAGAGAGAACTATTTAACATCTAATTAACAAAAGCCCTAAAACACATGCATGCATGCATGAACGTCGTAGACGCAAAAGATGATATACATGAATATTGATCAGCATCTCCACGCAGAAGCTGCAATAAGGGCCCTATCTTGCCATCCCAAGAGCAAGCAACCCATGTCCTCTGTTAACCTATATCCATCACACGAATACAAACCCAGCAATATCCTCGACTGTGTCACCGCGTTTGCACTTAGTGGCACCCCCCTGAATCCCTTCCCTTCCATTAGCTTCCTCCACTTCTCCAACCTCTCATGCCTCTCTATTCTCTCTGCCCCTTCATACGCCACTATGTTACGTATCTCCGGCGCGAATATGTACTGTTCCACCTTCGCTCTCTGTGCAGAGTCCGGTGGGAACGTTGCATCCAACGAGTCAAAAATAGCCGAGTAATAATGCAGTGCCTCGAGAAACCTACCCAAAAAGTACGGGCCATTATGGCTTGCTTCTTGTTCCACTAGGGTTACAATGTTCGGAGCTTGGTCTCTTATTATTGCTAGTAAGTTCCCGAGACAATTACCAGGGACATGATGGAGCCGATTAACAGAATTTACTGCTAGGGCCTCACCGACTCGTCGGCCAAACATGTGGGCTTTAAGGTCTTCCAGTTGCTCACCCACGGCGTGGAATTCGAAAGGGATGTGAAGAGAGTGAGCTAACTCGGTTAAACACCTTCCCGTCTCTCTCACAGACTCTATGGAGGGTCCGACGCCCGTTATCCTGAGAAATGGAGCCCCACCAGGTCGTGCTGCTAGGGCTTGCATGAAGGCTGGCCATTGGTAGCCTTGAAGAATATCTAAATCTATGACATGCACACGTTCTTCTGCTTCGAAGGCCTCAAATATGGCTTGATTAGAGGTGAAGTGAGCAAATTTTATATAAGGGCATGCTTGGTAGACGATTTGGTAAATCTTGAGGATTTCTTGCGAGTCTGGTGGGAAAGGAGAGAAGGGCTTTGGGATGGACGTGCTGGTTTTGGTGGTACTGGTAAGCGTGGCAGCTAGTCTTGCACTCAGGGCTTCGGTGAAGCAGGAGGCCACCCGCTGCATGGAGTCGCCGAGAGGCGTGACAACCCGATTGAGATGGTGGAGGTACCTCCTTGCCAACATGTAGTCTTCTTTCGCAACTGCTTCAGCACATGCTAGTAGAAGGTGCACCAGCTGAAGGCCACTATCTTGTTCCTGCATGCATGTGAAAACACATGGAGTTTAAGATGGGAAAGAAAGGAAATTTTTCTTTTTACTGGAGATTAGTGATTCCCTTAAAAAGATCATCATGATATGGAGCCAAATAAAACGAAAATGATCCACTTAAAATATTATATCAAGCACTGGAAAGGACTTTTAACACCACTTTCTTTTATAGGTCAAGTGGTGTCTTTCCTCCTCTTGATTTCAACTGAAAATGTTAAAAGTCAACATCAATGTACGAGTCCTTCGTCGTGCTACAGAATCCACTAAAAAAAATCTGGCTGCACTTGAGGGAGATAAATTCACCTGCTCTGTGTCAATAGGAAGAGGCACTATTGAGCTATTACGGTAGTTCTGCTGGTGTTGTTCCTGTGGTTGTGGCTGCTTTTGCCGTGGTTGCTTCTCTTGCTGGCGCTCATGTTCCAACTGTTGCGATAAAGGTGCACTCGCAATAGAGCCCATTTGATAAAGATCCCTCTCTTGGATCAGTTGAGAACCTCCTGGAGTCGGTGTTTCACTCACCGAACCGCAAAACCTTGAAGAATTGGACGTTGTCAAGCCTTCCACTGTGGGAACCATGGTTGGTATATCAAAACACTGTGATGAACTTCCAATATTACTTGACATATCTGTCGTCGAGTACGCTCCAAATTCATCTCTTTGATAATCGTCGAAAAAGGCCTCAATGGTTGACAATGAAAGGCTCTCAGGTTTCATATACTGATTGTTTGGTGAGTTGAAGACCTTCTGGAGTGGGCTAAGTCCCTTTCCTTTTTGGGTGCTGCTAAATGCAGGTCCAATCTGAGACGAGAATCGAGGAGGAGAGCACCCTGAGAGACTCTGACCCTGCATTGCCTGAGCATAGTTGTAATTGCAATTGTAAGTCGAAGTTTGTGGTGATGGCAAATTCCTCACTGGTGATGAAATCATAAAATCGCCATCCAACTGATCAGAGAAAAAGGACTCCCAGAGAGAACTTTCCGGCGATTGGATTTCAACATCTCCATCCAACTGGAATTTGAGGGTTGGGAAGTTAAGGCTTGGTGGGGATAGGCTATTTTGTTCCAGATCAGAGGGTGGAGCTGTAGTAGTCGTTTTCTTATATTCGAAAACTGACTGATGATCACTGGGAGAAGGTTGTTGGGGTTTGGTGCATGAGTGCTCACTCTTGAGGGTACCCATGCTTCCACAAAGGGAATTGATCATCTTTCTCCTCTAGGAGAGCAAAAAATTAGCTCAATAACCAGAGCCAAAACAAGTATTCTCACAATAATAGATCAAAGCTCTTTGAAACGGAGATAGATCATGAAATATGTTTTTTGAGTATTGCTAATTCCTATGCAAAAGCGCGCTATAGTAGTTATTATCGGCCAAGAGTTGGAAAGGTATAGATCTAGAGAAGGAGCACAGCCAGTACTCCTTTTCTTCTTCTTATTTGGTGCATGGGATTTGTCTCTCTGTCCAGAGAACTACTGCTTCAGAAAAGGAATGGAAAAGGGACAAAACCCAAATCCAACGTCATGTGATTGGAGGTTTGTGATCGATAACCTCCATTTGATCTCCTGCATCAGTTTAGCTGTATAATAGAGGGATGGTTTTGTCATCTAGGACCAGAGGTTTTTAACTGCACTTGCTATTAAGCTTTGGGAAGGCCTGGGCTTCTGGTACAAAGACATTAATTTAGTTGTCTGGGGTCCACTTAATTTCTTTGCCGGCCCCATCTGAGAACAAGGTAGGTTTTATTTTTTATATTTTTAGAACAAGGTAGGTAGTTGTAATATATAAGTGGGACGTTTTCTTGTTAATGTTGAATATATATAAATAGTATCGTCTTAATAAAAAATGGTATAATGTGTCCTTTTTATATATATCATTTTTTGTGTGTATTACAAACATAATGATCAAAATAGATATTATAGAAATTAATATTGCAGATGATCATAGGTTTGCACATAAAAAAATGCTAAAAGAATCTAAATGATAATGTTGTATTAATTCTTATGAAGAAATCGCAAATTATATGCATTGGTCACCAACTACGTACGTAATTAATATATGTGAAATTGTGCTTAAATTTATCACCAAACACGTACGTACGTATATACGTACTACAGCTAGCAGCATTGATCTATTTCATCCTGTAAGTACATTATTGTAAATAATACTATGTAAATGACATTAGCCTCAACCCCGAGGCTAATTTAGCGAATATGAACCGATCGATCGAAGTAGAAAGTACCATACATGCATCATCTCCATTATGTATACAACATTCAGTTCTATTATATATATATATATATTAGGAACAATATGACTTTCTGGAATTTTTCTAACAAGTAGTGGGCATCATGATACTGTTAAATGAAAGACGAGAGGACGCGCGCGAGAGAGAGAGAGACAAAGACAGAGGAAAAGGGGATTAGCAAACGGACAAAAATGGAGACATAGGCAAAGTCGTCGGATGTGGCGTCGATGGGACCGCCTAGGCCTTGGATTTGCCAAAGGCGTGCAGTGCTTGTCGCCAGCCCTTTTCCCTCTTAGACGGCATTTAGTTCCCAATACCCCTCTCTCTCTCTCTCTCTCTCTGATCCTCCCAGCTCTCAATGCCTCTCAAAATAGAAAAATGCTGAATACAACCGGCTGGATAACCACCGTGTAACCGTGTCCTACATGGCTAATGAAACGGTTTGTTTCATTTGGGATATGCATCCCACGAAGCTTTTCCCCTTCTCCTTCTCCCCTCCACTTCGCCTTCGTCACCTCTGATCGTCTCTATCTAACCTTCCTCCTGTGATCTTCTCCATCTCCATATTCGCTAGATCCTCTGATTTTCATCTCCTCTGACGAGTTTCCCACTTCCTCCTCAAGATCTCTTTTCGTCTCCTCAAGTTTCACAAGACTGTTTCCTCTTCAACCCACGAAGCCTTATTTTTTCCTCCTTCAAGCCACGAGCGACCGACTACAACAGAGTACTTAGTTTCAAAAGTCTGTTTTCTCTATTAATGTCTGTATTATTGTGTTTGTATTGAAACTTCCCTTTTTTTGTTTTTGTGCTAACCGGCTTTCGACTACCTGCATCAACTAGTTTTGAGTCCACATATGTCCCGCGTCAAAGTGACGACTTTCTGGATATCTTGAGCATTTTCGAATATTTTCTAGATTTGGGTAGTCATTGAGTTGATCACGAAGAAATAAAGCCTACCCATGTGAGATTTAGTGTTTTTTCTCATTTGGTCTTCTTAATTAGGTCGATATCTCGTGGAATCAGTCAAGTTCGATGAACTGATGTTAGTGTTATGCTGGTCTTTGGGTTGTCTATTGCAATGGATTGAAGGTGTGATATATTCGCGGAATGAGCGTAACAAGGTGAGCTAGGTGTTTAAAAATGGATACAAAGGAAGATGCCGAAGTGCAATATGAGCTGCCTTCATCACCGATATTGGTATTGCAGAGTATTTCTGAGGGGTTCGATTATCGGTGAACATCAACTGTTAACACATCCACAGGACTAGGAATTGGTAAAAGTTTTCACATGTGCTTGCGGTGTGTTCTTAGTCATTTGCAACTAAAGTTGCTTTTGTTTATTTATTTATTCTGGAATGGGAACTTTGATCACTGCCACAATTTTGTTGTTCTTATTGTCTGCGCGACTTGTAATAAAACAGGTATTTCTAAGTTATGGTTGAGACACTGCCTTGTAATTATAAGTTTAATTCTTTTGGCTTATAAGATACTAAATTTGTGTTGGAGACCTTTGGTGTAGGAAGTTGAATGCCCAGAGAGTGTCCATGGAGGCACGAACTTTTGTGTTGCCCATGCCAGGTTGCACAAAGAGTGCACGTGGCCGCACTGATTGTTGTGTCAAGCATGGGGAGGGAAGTGGTGCAAGTTTGAGAAGTGTGGGAAGAGTGCCTAAGGAGTACAGATTTATGCAAGGCTTACAGGCCTACGGCGACGAAGATGACTACGACAAGATAGATCTTGAGTCCAGACCCAAACGCGAACACGATCTCTTCTGAAATCTGAAATTGAAATCTTAACTTTCCCACCTTTTCGTTTTGTCTGTTATGTTTGTTTTATTTTATTTTTAATATATTGGCCACGTCCGCCACAATTCTCCAGTTTCTTGATTCGGTTGCCTGTAGCACTTCTGCTTAAAATAATAACCAAACAAAACATTAATGCACCTCTTGTATATAATCACGAAGCTAGCTAGCCGCGGCTCTTTCGTGCGGCCAATTCATGTCATGCATCATACTAATTAATTAATATATATATATAACATTAATTTTGTATTTGTGAAGAATTCAGTGATATATCATTGACTCTTTTGTTCTCTTCTTATACTTGTCAGCGCCTAGACCTAAAATTCCCTTGCGCGGTAATACTATATATATCCTTTCCTAATTTTGATCTTCTGATCATTCAACCATATGGAAAAACTCGCTTACATGCATATATGTAGCATTTTCTTTGCATGCATGAACCGTATATTTAAGCTGTAGCATACAGTAAACAATCGATCTTCTCGAATTCGTACATGCTACATAGAAGACCAAGTCGTTGTTTTCTTTAATTAATACACAATTAATCGAGATCCACACCATGATGATACTCCTATTGCCTCAACAATAAAATTAAGGGCCATGCATCACGGCCATGAAAAGTAAAATTAATTAACCTACGTACGTCCAAATTAATGTATATATCATCTAATTGTACGTATGGTCAACCTAGCTAGCTAGACTATTTTCAGCTGCAAATATCGTTGTACGCCTACGTACGTATTACTGCTTCGAAAACTCCAATATGCCCTGTTCTAGCTAGCAGAGGTAGATGACCTGCCGCCGCCTAATTAAGGTTCATTTGATTGTTGAATTGAATTGAGATTATTTTATTTTTTTAATAAATAGTAATTAATTGAAATGGTAGAGGAGATTTTGTGGAGCTCATTTAAAATAAATTTAAATGTGTTTAAAAATTAAGATAAATTTAAATGTATTTATAAAAAATTAAAAAATATTATAGATCTCATATTTAAATTGTTATGAAGCCCCCGAAGATGGGCCGAAAAGGAAAGAGTTGGGTTGAAGCTAGCTTGGAAGAGGACATGGGCCATTTGATCGGAAGAGATAGGGAAATAAAATGCAGTGTTTTGTGTAGTAGTCGATTGTTATGCATTTTTACTAGTTTACTATTTCATTTACAACTGTAGATGGACACGTGTAAGGCATATGTTAGTAAAATTAGTTATTGGTAGGGAATATAGGGGGGGTCAGAAACGTGTGGGAGTATGAAGAATATTCTGAATCTTTTCCCGAGGGAATTTATCTGGAGGATGGTTTGCCTCGAGCAGCACCTTGATTATACTTTTATCTACTATCCATTTCTATCATCTTCTACAATATTCATTCATTCCAATATCCATTAATACAAGTCCAGTACATTTATCTTTCTATTACTACAAATTACTGAGTTGAAAAAGTTACTGAAAAAAGTTATGGATCTTTATGTGTAAAGAAGTTTTGAATTGAGTGATGTTTAATGATTTTTGAGTTGTATGTTTAAATATTGGACTAACTAGACTTAAATTTAAACTCAACTCAACTCAGATGAGTCCATATTCTTAAATGATCAGGCTTAACCTGCTCCAACAAGTTTTGATGAGATCATCATCTAGCGATATGTAAGAAGCTAGCTAGCTAGGTGAATTTATTAATTGAGTTGAATATATTAATTGAGTCTCAATTATTACCGCATGCATGCAATCACTAATCGGGAATTGATCAACGTTAAAAAGAAAGGGGGCTAACATGATCTTCCGTAAGGATATAAATATTAATGTATGCGGAGAGACCATCGAGAGATTATTAAGTGAGGTTTGATAGAAACCCCAAAACGTGACAGATCTAGTCTCTTTAATTTTAAAAAAAAAAATGGAAGTGGGGTGCATGAATGGAGGCCAATCTCGGTGATCTCCCAAAGGACCGAAACTGCTCCAACGTCCATCAACCCGACCATCCACCTACCCTAATTTATATATCATCCAATTAAGGAACCCTAATAATTTATATAGTAGTGTACAAAAGCCAGCCCTGTACAGATGAATTAAGAACCAACCCGTACTGTAACGTCGGCCCAAAGCGTTGGTCTATTATCTGTTGTTGCATGCTGTGCTTGATTATTTATGCATGGGATCAATATTGCATGATTTACAGCAAGGAAAGAACTTGATCCATTAGTTATATTCTTGGACCCATACGATCTCTCTCTCATCAGAACTTTATTATGGCTTGAAATAACATATTTGCTAGTGTAGTTTTGGGGAGAATTCGCAAAACTCCATTTCCATCGAGAATCGAATGGAGTTTTTCCGTATTTCGATCGGAGAATCCTTCCATCTCAATCGAAGAATTGAGAGATACATATGGTGAGACATAAAGTTCGTCTTGTTATCAAAGGCTTTACTCAAATTGCCTGTATCGATTAGTCTAAGACATTTGTGTAGAACATTGCGCCACTATACGAACATGGTATGTACGAAAGAGGCAAATTACGGTATCAGAGACTTGAGAAGACAAGAGCTCATTAAGAAACAATTCATCAATCGAAGAAGCGAGTTTCCAAAGAGCAGAGGGGACCGAGGCCAAAAGAATTCCTTCCTCCCGTCTGACGTAGTTCTTCCCGTTCTCAAGAGTACTTAGATGAAAAGCCATTTACAGATAGAGGCTTGCCTTTCATCCCATAATTCATGGACAAGTTCTTGCATTCGGTA
>QEOT01004607.1:56059-75210 GCA_003123785.1 Pterocarya stenoptera
ACACCTTTCTCTTTAAATTTCCATCACAGCAAGAGAAGAATCAAATCCTAGCACAAAGACCTTAGAACATCAAAGGCTTCCACATGCTTATTTGCGAATGGCCTCCAGGATAAAGATTGGGTAATCTGATCCAAGTGGAATAAATCTCTAGTTTTGGAGCTGCCCTTAGGAGGTTTATGAGGATTCAAGTTGAAATAAACGTGGAAAGACATTTGACTTAGGGCTTTCCATTAACACGTCCAAGAAGGCTAGCAACATGGATATATTTTAAATATGAGAGATTATCCTATTTTTGTTATTGTTGTGAGAATTTAGGTCACATCCAACAAGCTTGTCTTAATTTGCAAGACCAGCAAAAATCAACCCGTTATGGCCTTTGGATGAGAGTAAAGAATTCTAACATTAGGAGGCTAACCCCCTTTGAGGATCAACATACAAAAATAGGGAGTCAACAATTGGAATTGATAACCATGCCAAGCACTTACACAAGTAAACCAGTGAACTCGTCCTTTTATCAAGAAAACAGAGGTCCCTTTGGTTACAAGTCAAACAAAGGAAAAGGCAAGTTAATACCTGATTGACAAGAATCCCATTTCATCCAAGAACCATGAATGAATACCGTGACGAAGGCAATCAACAGCAACAGGGGAGTTAGTCAAGCAAAATCCAGCGAAAGGATGCAATTTTTTTGGGACAACTAGTTCTGCATGAACATGGATTACACAGGAAAACTCAAGGAGACACATGGAGATCTCTCAAGCACACAGACAAAAAAAATACACACAAATTTACTAGTAATAATTTTTTTTAAAACATTTTTAAAAAATACTTTAAAATAATTTTGGAGACACATTTGAGGCACCCAAGCATTTTCCTTAATACACACAACGTTTTATGAGTATGATTTTCCTTTTCCTGTAATTAAACCTGATGCGACCGAAATAAATGGTTTTTCAACATCTTTGGTCTTTTAGTTTGGACCCTTTCTTTGGTTTTAAAAACTCTTTTATTTGGTAAAAAAAAAAACTCTTTTATTTTATTTTCTCAACGGAGAACTCATTATAATTCAATTAATTAAACAGAATAGAGTCTCAAATAAATGAGAAAATGCTGAACCCAAGACCACATACCGCACACCTTGTTACAGTCTGAAGATAAAATCAATAGACTGGACGGTTTGGCTTATAAAAATGGCAAAAGGTTTGTCACTCTGTTCTCTCTCCCTTGGGAGTCTGTCTGTCTGTCTCTCTCTCTCCCCCTTTCCCACCCCCACCCCCTCTTCTTCCGTCTACAAACCTTGAAGTCAAATCCGGTTCCATAGTTTTGAAAAAAAGTTTCTGGGTCACTCTATTCTCTCTCCCCCTAGTCAAGTCTAATTCTCTCTCCCCTTTTGTTCTTCCGTCTGCAAATTACCTTGGGTTGAATACTGTTTTGTACAAATTTTCTCTTGCAAAAAAGAGTACGACTGGATCACAAAAGGGGAGAAAAGGGTTAGTTTTGGTTTCTTCTTATTTATGTTCTCTTTTCATTAAAAACAAACTCAAGATCTGTCAGAATCTTTCCATTGTTTTGTGGAGATGCGTAAGAGGATTAATGGTTTAAAGGTGAGATTTCAACGTTACGACATTCACTTGGGATTTTCTCTAAATCCATATCGACTCAAGTCACTAATTAGAACACCAAACTACGTTGAAATTGGGGTTGCTGGAACTACCTTGAAATGTGAACTAATAGCATATGTTTGGCAGTGCCTTCCTAGAATTTCATAATCCGTTGGGTAAAAACTTGATCTGCTTGAAATGAGGGTGAAAACTTGGATTTGTGTAAGATGGGGCGCTCGTTTGGCTTTGAAAAAAAATTACACGCTGGCAGATGGTGTGCTGTGTGCGGTCTTGAACCGGCTTCAGAGTAGATTTTCTCCAAATAAATTACAGAGTAAATGAGAGGAGGTAGGAAGAAATTATATTAATGAACCAAAAAAAAATTATAAAATCATGGACCCCCTCCGACTCAAAAAATAAGAATCATGTTAGTCGAGACTCGAGAGGACAATGAACTTTGGAACAAATAATATGTATGCATACATTTTACATTGAACAAGCAGCACGGCCTGAGTCCCAAGGTAATGGTGGGTCACATCTCAAGATGGACAAAAATTAATCCTTCCATGTATAAGAATGAAAGTATGGTATGACTTAAGATGAATTTGCAGATGATGTGTTTCTTCAGTAATCATGCTCTCCACTCCTCCAGCTACTCTGTGTTTGATCAAAGAACTTAGAACTGTATTCTTGACTACCGAATGCCATCCTTTGAAACATCCTGATTTGTGCAGATTGTTGCGCTGGATCAAATTGTTTACTTTGGCCAGGTTTCATTCCATTGGTGAGATCTGAAAGTTCATCCAAAGACTCTAAAGCTCTCGCCACCTGAGACGGGTGCAAGGAAGAAGAAGAAAGAAGAAATTAAAGAAAAGAAATATTGAAAATCCATGTCATTTACACATAATTACTAGACTCATTCTTGGCCTTCTCACAGCTGAATGACGCACACAAGCTGCAGTTGCCTCAATCATCCGAAACATTTCCTTTCCAACATAGTTCTTTTCTAGCCTTGGATCCACCAACCTTTCAAAGTCTTCATCTTCAAGTGCGTGAGAAAGCAATAGTCGAGCCTGAAACATAGATTTTAATTATGGTTAAACTTTGCACTCTTAACTACTAGCAAAAGATTCACTATCCTACCTCTTCCCTTTAAAAACCCATTCCCTCTCCTTTGAAAAACCTGATAAAAAGAATCGAGCAGGAATCACAAAATCTTTATGGCAGAGTAGGCAAGTTAGAGACATGCATAAACAGTTAAAATACACATACATAGGGTTTAATATACTTTTCACCCCTAACCAATCCGGTGTTTTACACTTTACCCAAAACTAACATATTGCGCCCTCCAACTACGACCAGCTATCAAATTACATCTCGTTAAGATTCAAAATTCAAGATTATGCCACGTCGCCTAGTAGTTTGGCTCAAACCTAGATGGAGGGCGCCATTTGCCAAGTCTTGGTAGTTTGAGGATTTTGATATGTTAATTTTGGTAACTAAGAGTGCAAGAAAAGTGTCAAACATCCAGTAATTTGGAGATGAAAAGTGCATTTAACACATAAATATGTTTGGTCAGTCAAATGGCATATCTTCAGGTCTGCATACATAAAAATTCATAATTTTGGGTTTCTTCATCAAAAAACGAGGGGTACCAAGAAAAGATTTTTGCCACATCCAAGCCAATAACCAACATCCACTAACAAGGCTTCAAAAATGCTACCTAGGATCATCTTGATCAAATGAACTCATGAAAATCTGTGTACTATTAACAATATAGTTTCAGGAAAAAGTCGATGCAGTATATATAATAACATGTCAATATTTGTGGAACTTACCCATTCAACCAGACTCTCATCACCTAATGGCTGAGAGGCATCCACAGGCTTGCGGCTTATAATCAGCTCCAAAAGCACAACCCCAAAGGAATAAACATCAGACTTTTCATTCAATTTGCCACTTGTTGCATATTCTGGAGCCATGTAACTGGAGAATTGGGTAATTCCATACATCAAAAAGATACGAAAGGAAAATGTGACCGTGGCAAACACCAAATTAGAAAATTGGACTACGGCATACATCAAATTGGAAAATCTAACTGTGGCACACACGAATAATGTAATATCATTCCAGATGCCTACTTCATATTAGCTTTAGAGTATGAATGAAAAAAATGTCATATCTAAACATTTTTTCGAAAAACCTTCCAATGTCATATGTATGGCTTAACTCGAATTGCAGGGTGGTCAAAGGCATTTATAATGCCAACGTTTAAAATGTGAATAGTGCTAGCTTTGCCCATGAAAAATGCATTCATATCTTATGCTTTATAAGACACCAAAACACAGAAACAATCATAAACCCACAAGAAAGTTTGTTTAATCATTTAGGAGACATCATAAGCCAACACATTAGGACTACCAACCCAAAAGTTCCCATCACACGTGTAGTTACGTGAGTATTTGAATCCAGTGCCAACTTTGCAAGTCCAAAATCTGCAACCTGTTAGTTAGAGAACACATATATTTAGGAACAGAAATAACTAAAAACAGGAAATTCAGAATAGGGCAAAAATCAAATCTAGCTACCAAGGGATAATGACTGGCAGTTGGAAGAAACCATCTTAACCAGATGGATGCAAATTGCTATTTTTCATGAAAACCGATGATGTAGAAAAAGGCATACCCGAGCTTCAAAGTTGTTGTCAAGAAAGATGTTTGAGGATTTAATATCCTTGTGAATGATGCGGGGATGGCCTGTGGTAAGTAAATTAAAACAAAAGATTAGAGAAAAGTGAGAAATTCCTTGGTAGATACTATAAATAAATTCAGACATGAGAAAGGCTAGAAGAACACGAAAAAGGACATGAAGATTTTATTTAAAGGAGAGATTTTTTTTATAAGTAAAAATATTATATATATCAAAAGGAGTAACTAAGTACACTGAACGTATACAAGAAAACACCTTGCCCATAATAGAAAGCCCCTAATGACCCAAAAAGCCCGTGAAAAACAACCCAAAATACACCAAACCCGACCCCAACCCCTTGTTTCCCGTAGAACTAAAACTCTACCCGAAAACCCCACCCCAACCCCTTGCGTCCCGTTTTCACAATGCCCTCCTTTTAGACTTCTCTCTAGTTGAGCTGCCACTTTTAGCATCGTAGCTGATTGCCCAAGAAAGACGGAGGGATTAATTGGAGAAATGCTTCATCCACAAAAAGATTTCACAAAAGTAAATAGAAGCTGACATATCTTGATGTGATACGCCAGATTGTAAAATTCCCTTTGTGGATCTAGCACTTCTTAATTAATTGAACCATGCAATAAGGGCTATATGCTATAATGCTTCCTTGATTAGATTGAAAACAACTCAACTCTCATTATAAATATGTTAGTCGTACTCAAATAATTCAAGATTGTTTTGCTGTAGTTACGAGGATTGCTAGATCCCTTAGGAGCCAGGATAAAGGTCATTCAATCCCCATATATGATGCTTAGATCTCCTAAAAAGGCAGCTGTGAAAGTAACCTGCCAGTACTGGACAATCATAATTAACCAATATACAGAGGGTCTTTTGGCTAAAAAAATAAAGAAACCTTATATGATTTCTAGCAACAAAAACAAAGTAAATCTTATGATTTCTACTGATTGAAAAAAAAGTGTTAATAACTAAGCCATTCTAGCATTTTTTTCCCCTGATAAATTGTTTTTCAGAAAATGCTGGTTGCCCATATGTAGATGAATTGTCTTTAAATTTTGAACATGCACATTTTATTGTTGTAATATATTTCTAAATTCTTGAGACCAATTTCGTGCATTTGTTTAAGCCCAACCATTAGATGTGCTAAGCATACTATTGTACCCAAACTAACAACGTGCTACAACAAATCAAAACACACCACATTTTGTGTAAAACATATCTAGAGAATATTTTTATTCTACATTTAGTCGGCAACATGTTAAATGGGTGAAATATGACAAAAAGACATTAGATGGTTTGGGTCTTGTACAGCTATACCCCTGTAAATGAGTAGAGTTGAAACAACAAATGATCTGAAAAGATGGAAAACACATTAGCATAAGAAGCCCAGAAGGAAAGGAAGAAAATTGCAGTCTTCATGTAGGTAAGCTAGTCCACGGGTTGCACCAGCAGCAACCTTCATTCGGATTGCCCAATCCATAATGGGCATGCCCTCGCCTGCAAATATATAATGGGTAATTAGAGCTATGTTACAATTTTGATGGGGACTTCATATGTAGCAGACTGTCAAAGTTGAATCCTCAAGCCCCATAACTCAGCATAAAACAATTGAAATAATTATGGAACAGGACTTGCCACAACATGGACACTACTAAGAAATTATTTGTGGCACGCCGTAATTGGATGTGTTGACCAAAGAGAAACCTTATGGTAAACCAGGTTTAGACCTATTTTCGTTGCAAGCCATATGCATGAAACAGTGTGCTTCTGGATGATATGGCACTCAAATTTAAGATTTTTCCTTCCAATTTCATCTGAGAAGTATTTCTTACCACGGAGATGATAATGAAGAGTATTGTTTGGGACATATTTGTAGACAAGTAATCTTTGATGCTCAGATATACAGTAACCCACCAGGGAAACCAAATAACGATGGTGTATTCTGCTAATTATCTCAACTTCTGCTCTAAATTCACGCTCACCCTGTCCACCACCAATTTTTAGCTATTTATTAGCTACGTCTTTCCCATCTGCCAGGACACCTTTGTAAACACAACCAAATCCACCTTCACCCAAAATATTTTGTGTTGAGAACCCATTTATGGCCCAGACTAATTCTTCATAAGTGAACCATGACCTTGAATTGCTTACACCGCCAGGATCTGATGGTGTATTCAAAAAATTGCTGCCATAGTCATTTTCTACTAGGGGAGCTGGAGAATAGGGCTTTAGAAAGAATGAATCTGGAGATCACAAACAAGTCCATTAGATATATTCATTGAACTCATAGTCTCATTCAGTTATAGCTTGCTAGCTAACTCAAAAGCATAATAAAAATGAAGTGGAAATGTACTATTTCATACAGTGAGGATAAAATTGATACTTAGTCCTTGAATTTAAGTCTATGAACTTCATTACACCATATCCATGACCCAAATTGCCATAAGCACACAGAAACAAAACTGAATCAGTTAGAATTACAATGGTTTAAGTCATAGACTCCACAGGGACATGGTGTATTTTACTTGTGTGGAAAGAGGAGGTCAAGACAAAATTATTTGGGCTCCTACCAAGAAAGGGATGCTCAGTGTTTGTTCTTTCTATAATTTCTTTATTCCTTATGATAACAACTAATTTTATGTGGATGGCTCCCTTTCATTTCCTCCCCCTGGAGATAAAATCTAGGCAACAAGTGCATGGAAGTAGACATGGCGGACTAAGATGTTTCTAATAGCTGCATTTTTTGCCAGGACAGCTTCTCTAAGAAAGATTCTCACCTTGGACAACCTGAGGAAAAAATACATTGTTGTGATTGAATGGTGTTGCATGTATAAGAGGAGTGGGAGGTTTGTGGATCATCTTTACTCCGTGACAAGATATTTACTGCTTTGTATAGTGACTTTTCTGAATGCCTAGCAAGATAATGGATCATTTTTTTACTCCAGGAGAGGATTAGGTGGAGGCCCACAAATTATTGCGGTATGGAAAATGGTTCCTACTTGCCTCATATGATGTATTTGGCGGGAAGGAAATGCCAGAATGTTCTAGGATGGGAGCGAACCATGGAGAAGCTTAAGACTTTCTTTTCCAATACTCATTTGGACTACTTCTATAGACTTTAATGGCTAAGCTTACACGATGGATAGGCATCTCTCTTGTATACAACTTGTATACTTGGAGTACGCATTTTGAGCTTTTCGATATAACTTTTCTTAGTTATGAACATAACACTATGTTTCTAACAGAAGCTATGGCCCCAAAATGAGTAGGCTGAACAAAATTCATAATACTGACCCCAATGGCTGCATAGATTTTCTGAAATAGAATTTCAGTCATTCCAATTAGTTTAGATAGGCCGTGCAGAGATGAGGAGAGTTCTTGAATTGCTACAGCACAAATCTTTGACAAAAACATGAGAGTTTGTATAGAGAACATCATTCATTTGACATCAGAGGACTTAATATTCCCCTGAATATAGCATGTCCAGTCATCCAGCACGTATTGCATTGGGGATCATAACGGAATGCCAAGAAATTTTCTACTGAGTAAAAAATTATCACCTTTGATTAGAATTCATACTGAAACAATAGCTATAACTCCAATCCTTTACCCCAAAGATTTTGCATCCAGTTACAGCATAATCTTTTTATCTAGCGAAAAATCTACAAGTTCAAGGAACTTCAACAATAATCCTTACGAGTATATACTTTATAAATAAAGCAGTTTTCAGATTATCAATTTAGTAATATATTGAGAGGTAAATTATCCACTAGAAGTCAACCAACGTTTACTTAAATACCTTGTAAATAAAAAAGAAAAAACAAGAAAATTTATAACCTAAATTCTGGGAGGAGGCAAATGGAGAAGGCATGGAGTAGCATACATTTTTTCTATTTATCCTTTTCTTCCTTTTATGTAAGAACCACATAGCCATCATAGCAAGACTAATCACTAGGAGCCCAAACACGATACCAATTGCCACAAACCCTCTCGTGCTTAACCCACCTATTTTTGTAGATGTTGTACTTTGATTTCCGGAAGAGGAATTACTTGGGGGAGGAGGAGGGAAAATCGGAGGAGGTGAGTAGAGTGAGGGGACTGGAGGAGGAGGTGATACAATGTGGTATTTGGGGCAGATTCAGTTGGATGAGGTGTAAGCATAGTTGGTGGAGGAGTGCTTGTTGGTGACTTTGCTACTGGTGGAGGTCGAGAATTGGAAAAAGACGGCATTGGGACATTGGCTGGAGGAGGTGGAGATGAAGAAGGTGAGATGGCTCGACGGGGAGGTAGGGGTGGCGCTGGAGGTGTAGGGGACGCTTGAGGAGGAGAAGAACTTCCTGATGGAGGTGGTGGGGACAAATCCGGAGGGGAGGGCAAAGTCACGGTTGGAGGAGGGGCAGATGGCGGGGGGGATGATGCTGGAGGTGGCGATGAAGGAGGAGTTGGTGGTGAGGTCGCAGGTGGGGAAGGTGGTGATGTTGGAGGAGGTGACGATGCTGGTGGGGGTAAAGTTGGTGTCGACGGAGGAGTAGCGGGAGAGATTGGGGGTGGAGGAGACTGGGGAGGTGGAGTTGAAGAATTTGATGGAGAAGGGGCAGAAGGTGGTGGCAGCGGGGTAACAGGGAAGTTGGTGAATCCGCAGGAGGCGAAGATTTCGGAGATGGGCTGTTAAAGCCATACATCTTCCTGCGAATTTTTCCTAACAATGACAATCAAGTACTACACTTCCATTATCAAATTTGAACAATCGGACTAATTAGCAACATCCACTACTCATTTTTCCTCATAGAGCACCACATCATTCCAGCGCCCAATTCACTACCAAAAAAAGTCTTCTCGAAAGCAAATGTCCCAATGCGAATTCATTCGACTAAGAATCAACGAACCGAGAAAAACCCAACTCAACAAAACCAAGCAAAACCAATCTACCAGAATTCCTTCACTTCGAACACTCAGCTTCTCAAAATACTGACTGGCTCAAAAACCCCATAATACAACAAAAACTAAGCAAAACCCGTTCAAAAAAATTCTTCTGCCAACATCACCCAGACCAGCAAACTAAAAACTTGATCAACAATCATAGTAAATACATTCCAGTATGACTATAACTGCAGCCTAGAACCGGAATGGGTTACTGCAACACGAGCCAAATCTCCAAAACTTTCAGAAACTCAATATGGTCTTTACGTATGCCTTCTCCTTTATTGGAGGTGTTTTGGAACCGTTAGAAAACAGGTTGGAATCTTCGAGTTCCACTGGGGTTCCCAAGAAAGCTCATTTCGTGGAAAATGGCAAAGAGGATGTCTGTGCCCATGAAATATGCAAACCAAACGTGGGGGCGACTTCCAATTAGGTTAGGTTTGGATGTTGAGATAAGATGAGAATTTTTGAAAATTTTGTAAATAGTATTAAGATGAAAGTTTAAAATATTATTTTTTAATATTATTATTGTTTTGGGATTTGAAAAAGTTGAATTAGAATTTAAAAAAGTTAAATTGTTTATTATATTTTATATGAGAATTTGAAAAAGATGTAATGCTGAGATGAGATGAGATAGAGATGAGATTTCTCATCTTTGCCCCCAAACATAACCTTAGTCATTTCTCACTGTTCCTCAGTCATCACATGCACAGGGAGGGAAAAGATGGAAGATAGATCATTAAAATGGTGGTCTTTAATTTGTCGCCATTCTTCTTGTTTGATATTCTCTCAATTATTTTTGCTTTTGAAATTTATAATATTTTTAAAAAATTTAAATTACAAGCAATAAAAAAGAAGAAAAAAATTCTGTCTATTTATCAAGAAAGAATATTCCACGTCAACAAAAGAGGTAAAGATGTAATGAATTACTGTTATTCCATGGGCCTATACATTTTTTTTTTCTTTGTTTAGAATAAAGAATGGAAAGGTGAAGTGATATTTATCCCTGCAAAAATAGTGAGGAAAACAATAGATGAGGTGCGAACAACTCTAATTACAATCCAAGAAGTCACCTTCCTGGAGTCTGTCAAATATGTCGTGTAATGAAGGAGAAATATGAACTTATTGGGGACAATTGCAAAGATATCCTTAATGTCTGCTAATCCATAGGAAGCCAAAATGGAGCATCTAATAGGTAAAAAATGTTCATTTATTGTATTATATATATGGTAATTGGCAGTCCTAGATTACTTTACAGGCAGAGAGAGAGAGAGAGAGATGAACATGTGTTTTGGAGAACTGGAGCTCTACACATGCACTTATGATATGCGAGTCTCACAAACATGCCCGAGAAAAGTTAGGAAACAAATTATTAAAAAGATAATCGAAGCTGGCTGTGACAAAAAACAAAGTTAACAAACCAATGCGAACAAGTCAATGGAAACCCAAAGGCCGAGTTAGAGCTTGGTAATAGTATAGAGTTTCTTTTCTATTCAGATTGAAGGAAAATCTGATTTTATATATAAAACTTATCTCAGATCTCATTGTCACAGTCTCCAATTGCCATATTTGCAGAATGTGTTCGATTTGACAAAGTAATAATAGACAATATTACCAGAGGTAGCTTGTCTTTTTGGCATTGCTTGTGAAGGCATCACTTGTTCACCAGCACCACAATCTTCAATCCAAAGCTTAGTTTTTGTTGAGCTAATGATGTAATCAAGCTTTTCCTGTCATGAGAAGCTAAAGAGAGACGAGACTCTCAACATTCATTTTCTCTCCCTCTATCCATTTTACAAGGTTGGACCCTCCACCAAAAGGTTGGTGATACTGACCTCGAAAACTAACTAATTAGTTTTAACAAGTTGTTACAACATTTTTTTTATTTTTTATGTTAACCTCGACGGAAACAGCAGGTCCTCTAACAGGGTTTAGGGATGACAAGCTTCTTTCATATTTTTGGAAAACTTTGTTTAAGCTCACGATTTTTTTTCAATTGATAACAAAGTCAAAGTACTACGGATGTGATAGGGTTGAAAGACAATAGCACTCTGGCATTGAAACAGGCGCAACTGGAGGCTTTTGTTATGTTGGTTTAAGTCCTTATCATAATGTCCAGGAGAAGGGAAAAAACCCCCGACAAGTACAAATAAAGCATCTTTGACTAAAGTATTCCCATTTCAAATTTACATGCTTAACAATACAACGCATTCTTATGTGTTCTGTTTTTGAAGATCCAAG
Source organism: Pterocarya stenoptera (assembly GCA_003123785.1). Classification (NCBI taxonomy): domain Eukaryota; kingdom Viridiplantae; phylum Streptophyta; class Magnoliopsida; order Fagales; family Juglandaceae; genus Pterocarya; species Pterocarya stenoptera. The sequence goes on from QEOT01004607.1 coordinate 67,525, forward strand.
AAATTCCATGGATCCAATGAGACCTTGCAATTTATATATCTTTTGGTCTTGTTAATTGACATAAACCCAGGTCATTTATTAAAACAAGGATGATAAGCCAAAAATGGCTGGGATAGCTCATTCTCTTCTTGAGAAAAAGGTGACAACATCTCCAATAATACGAGTTGCAAATAATGCAATCTTCTCCTTCCTCTCTATAAAGAGAGAGATGAACATGAGAAAACACAAGAATGCAGGGTTTGATTGCATTCACCAAAACATATACATACATACAATACAAGTATCTAGGTAACAGAATTCAATGAATTTTCTGCGAAGAAACTTTATCCAACAAGAGTTTTAGTGAATGTTGTCACGTTCCCGTTGCAGTTAAGTCGTGCATTCAAACAAAAAGTTCCAATTTTTATCATAAAACTTTCTCAGTTTACTGGCACGACAGTGCAAAGTTGGATGTAAGTCTACAGGTAATCATATTCTACTAAAAAACGTTGGACATTTCTGCAGAACTGCGTTTCCCTGTAGATTTAAGGCATACTTTCCTTTATTTACATAGCACGCGCACACATAATATGCTTGTAATTAATTTCATTTTGATTGTATAAAAAAATCCAATCATATTATTATGTCTTACTAAATACAATACAAATTATATGACAAACAAATTCAATGACAATAGTGTCCAAACCAGCAGTATTTTCCTCCTCCCCCACATCCCCCGTCCTCTTCATCACCTCTGCTGTGAATCCACCATAACACATTAGTAAGCGAGTTCCCATCATCAAAATCACTCAAGTTCCTGATCTTCGCCAATGCACATTCTTTGTCATAAGACCCTTCCAAGGCATAGACAAATCCCTTCCATCCTTCTCCAACTCCCTCTCTTTTCAAAGCAGGTAAAGTCCACTTCACAAGCTCCCTCACGAAACCGACATCAGAGAACAAGACCTCAGTGATTAGCAATAAAGGTGGCACCTGAATTCCAAGCCTACACTCTCTCTAATCAGGTGGAGAAAACCATAGTCCACTGTCTCTCTTATTAGCCCACAATACGCCCACCACCCTGTTCTCTCTAGTGAAATCCTCCTCGTGCATATTATCTCCTTCTCTCACATGCCACCATGTTCGAGCAGCCTGAATTTCCAGTGCTGCAAGCATTGATCCAATGGCAACAAGATGTGTGTCTCCATAGGCCAACCCCATTAAAGCTGCTGAATAATAAGCATTCACTGCCTCGCTCGTGCTCTCTTGATTCCGTCCATCAGCAAATTCAGTCAGCCCTCCGGCCCAAGAGTGCAATTTATACAAGTCAAAGCACCTCAGACGTGTCTAATTCGAATTTGATCGCCTGCCCAAGTTCATAAAATCTGCCATCAGCGAATACGCTTGAGCCCTATACCTCCTCCCCCATGCCGGATCAATCTTTACAAGCACTGAAATTGCATAAAGAAAGTACCCTACATGATAATGGTGATCATTATAGACCCCAAACCCAAAATCAGCCTTAGAATCCAATGTCCCTTGCTTAGTGGTAATTCCACACCATTTAGCATCATACAGAAAACCATTACCACCAAAAGTCCCATCCAACCATGGTTCAATTATATCCTTCAGGAACTTCCTTATCTTCGGAATCACCTCAAGAAAATCCACCTCCTCAGCGATCAATGCCAACCTCGCCGCTCTTGCAATCAATTTCCCATAAAAATATGATGAATTGGTTGTTATCGCCGCTGAATTCAAAGCTTCAACATCCTGAGAAAGCGCAGAGATGATCTCAGCGTGTAAATCTTCTTTTATACCTCTAATTGAATGCCAAGTTACAGACACTGAGTCTGGTTTCAATTCCCAAGAGTCTCCAACAACGGCAACAAGTTCGCCATCAATACTCTTATACCTAAAATCCTCCAGAGGAAGTGATCCGAATTATGCCGGAAAATCCAGAGGAAGTGATCAAAGAGAGGCTTTGGGTGAAACTGATCGGCGAGGACTAGTATATAAGCCATGTCTGATTGTTGTTGAGGTTGACGCTGTACTTGGTGAGATCAGTGTTTGAAGAAAAAAGACAGAACGGCGTGGATGGTCGATATCGAAATGGTGGTACCGCCGGAGACAGAACATGTCAGAAACGGGCTCCCCCGGACGAGGAAGAACCTCAGGTTGGTATAGGGAAAGTCCAGAGTTACACTGAGACTGAAAGAGGTGATGATGTGGGGTTTCTGTGAATCGGGGCGGGTGTCATCGGAGGCAGAGATGGTGAGATCAGGATTGAAAATCTGGCAGAAGAAAGCTGAGTTGAAGAAGCGAGATGGGTAGCAGAGAGAAAGAGAGGAGAGGGAGGATTTGATGAGGTAGGGGTGGATGTACTCGGGGCCTCGGGCTGGTCACCATTATTGAGGGTAAAGTTTTGGAAGAAAGAGTTAGTGGGAAGAGGGGTGGAGAGGAGGGTAGGGGAGAAGAAGAGGGAGGGGTCCGGGAGGACTCTGGATTGGGTTTGGGGGAAGAGGAATGGTTTGAAAGCTTGGGTTTGTGGAGGCGTTGGTGGCATGGTGGGATTCAGGTGGTGACGTGGTGGTGTTTCGGGTTTAGAAGATCTGTGATGTTTTCCAAAAGTCTTGGTGATTAAGGTTTTGACCCCTTTTCGAGTCTTCTGAGCCTTTTTGGTTGGTATTATTATGAGCGGATTTGTTGGTTTAGATTTGGAGTAAAATTGTTGACTTGGTTGTGTCTTGGCGTAATATATTGATCCCAAAATCAGGGGAGCGAGAGGGAGATGGTGGGGCTTGAGTTGGCTTTACGTCACTTCTCACACAGAGAGAGAGAGAGAGAGAGAGAGATATGTTGGGCTTGCTATTATGGGAAGTTGCCTCCCGCTGACATCTCCCAGCGCCCTACCTCACCTCCACTCCCACTCCCTCGCTTCCAACGCCGCTCTTGCCCCTCCAACTCAACGCTTACTCGGCCACACGCGAACAGGTTTGCTTCTCTGTTCGCCGAGTCTTTCTTATCCGAGTTTTTCGGTTTTGCAGTTTTCTTTTGTCGTATAGGGTTCTTTTGGTGGTTTTTACTTTTGTTCGAGGGTTTTATCATGTGGTTTCTTTGAATTTTGATTGTATTTCGGGGTTTTGATTCGTGGGTCTTTTGAATTTCATTTGCAAATCTAGTGGAAGATTGTGTATGGCATTGTTGTTCTTTTATTGAAGGCGTTTCTCATGTTTGATGTGCTGTGCGAAAATCGACGTGTGGCTTCTCTTCAGGCTTGAGAAGATCAGCACGACTAGATAAGAAATAATATAGATGCAGAAATGTCTAGGAAAATAAACAGTGTAACATGACTCCTTTTTCTTTGCGGATACTGCTCCAGTCTCTACTGAATTCACCAATACAAAATTTGCATGTAGTTAACTACTTTGGATGAATTTTAGTCCAGAGGCTGATCAATTCAATATGAATGGGTGAATTTTCCTTTTCTGAATTAATAGTTGCTACCAAACATGATACGCAGGCCCAATTGAGAGAGGTCATACTGCAGGAAGAAAAATTCTGCATATGAAAAGTCTATATCCGATTGTGAGAATAAAATATAGGAGAAATGCAGGAGTTAGATCTCTTTCAGAGGAAGTTTAACGCTCTGAACATGTATTTAGATGTTTTTTTTTTTTTTTTTAGAGAAGAGTCAAGGACCACATGTCTAATAGCCCCTACCCCAAGTTTATTGATAAAGCCCTCGCTTATAGCGGAGGAATAACGTGGTAACAAGCAAAATACATGGGATTCACATATAAGCATAAAAACCATCCCAAGCATGAAAACCAACAAAATCAATAAAGAAGCAATATAATAACCAAATAAATCTAAACAAGCCAATAAACATATCCAAACAAACATAAAACAAATTATCTGCGAATAGAAGGAAGCCCCAACAAGTCAATCCAAACAATGCCTTTTAAAATCCGTGGAAAGCTTTGATGACTAGCATAAATTATCTAGATGTTGTTTTGGAGTCTTGGACCTTCTGGTTCATACTTATGTTGTATTCCTACAGACGCATCAAGCCATGCTTATAATTGTCAGTCTTGCAGGATTTTTTTTTGTACCCGTGATCATACACTGTCATATTTTTCAATGAAATCTCTTGTGGTGAAGTACAGGGGCTATTATTGTTTCCAGCCAATCTGGCGGAACCAGCGATTCAGTTGTTCAACCCAAGCTGGAAGTTGAGGGTGGGCCAGACACACAAGTGCCAAAGTCCTCGATGCTGGAGAACAAAGAAAAAGAATTGGATCATTGCTTTCTTTATAATTTCTTTGTACTTTTTGTCTTCATAAGGATTGATTTTTTTTTTTTACTTCGATTTTAAAAATTTTGCTTATTTTTTTTCAGTCCTTGAAAAGTTCAATGGAGGAGTTTGTTAAAGATATGGAGAAGAGGTGGGGTCAAGTTCAGGATAAGGCACTGAAGCAGCCTTTTCCAGGTATCTTACTTGTAAATTTATTTTGTGATTGTGGTCATCATTCTAAAATGCTCCTAAATTTCTAATTTTTGATAGATTAACCTTGTGGTAGGCATCTGACTTGGATGGTACCATGATCCTTCTGCAATATCTTCTTGGTTCATAAGATTCTATACTTGAATGCAAAAAATGCTATCTTGAGAGTTGAGGCTAGATCCTTCATTGGATGTGGGACCAGTGTCAAATGAAAATAGTAAGAGAAAATTTGAAGGAGTAAAAAGTCCGAAGTTGTTAAAATGATTTCTTGTTAGCATCCCCATTTTCTCTGCTTTTATTTTACTTGTGTTTTTATTTTGGTCCTGGTTATGTTTTTGGTTGAGGTTAGAGAGTGGCATTTTATCATTTCTCATCAGCAGACTCTATCCGAAAAGAGTCTGCTTTTTTCTCTCCCCTTCCCTCCCTCTTTGCTCCCTTTGGGAAAAATAATCTGGGTGAAGTCAGTTCATGTACCTTACTGCATTTTACATTGGCTTGAATTGACCAAGCACGTTTGGGAAATCTTGATGCTGTAGATTGTGAATATGTGGATCTTGGGATATTTTTTTGAGTTTTTTCATTATGAGCGTGGATCTTGGGATAGTTAATTCCAAGTCAATGATGTCATTCTGATCATTTGAAGTATGGCTGTAAATTTTGAGGAAATAGTTCATTAGTTAGTACTGTTTTCTGTTTTGGTTATAGGCACAAGCAGAAAGCCTGGTTGGTGAAATGCATGTAAAAGAAATGAACCTAGAAAGATTGAATGGATTGTGGAGGAGGGTTGAAGGTGGCAACGTAGAAGTTAATACTGCAAGGAACCGGTTTGGAAGAGGCACATCTGAGATTATACTGCTCTCAAACCTTTGTATTACCGATCTGAAAGTCGGCTGAAAGTACTCATGTTACTCCAGTCGACTTTTGTGCTCTGCATTTTTGCTTTACACATATTGGTCTTCATCAAGATTTGATTTTGAAGAGTATCTGACTGTATTCTCTGTTCTATCTTCATACTTATGGTTGTTAAGAGTGATTCCAATGTATATTTCACGTTCGGGAAGATCCCATTTTCTTTATAGTTTTATGCTTCTGCCAACTATGTAACCCAGTTGTTTCTGTATGCAGGATGCATCATTTCAATTATTAGTTGAGGAACGGGATAATCTCAACCGATAGAACTAAATTATGTCCAATAATACTATTTTTTATTTCTTTTTAATACAAAACAAGATTGATTTTGCAAAGTACAAAGGGAAAGCCAATAAATTTGATAACGTAAATTATAGCACATTTTATAATGTAAAGAATTAATTAATTAATAGTATAGTGACATGTATAACATGTATCCAATTCCTAAGCATTTTACTGTAGTTTCCTTCCGGATGCCATCTGACCTTCCCTCTTCAACATATAAAGCAAAAACTCATTCCATGTATCAATAGGACCTGGCAAGCACCAATGGACACAATCTGCCATGTTCAAATTCCTATGCCGCGAGTGTCCGTAATAGTTTGGATGTCCATCTGGCCTCAGCAACATGGCTCCAGTTGTATTTAGCAGCCTAAATTGTAAGCCTCTCTTCCTCCCTTCCTCTGCTGCTGCTCTTTGTTCCTCCACTTGAGTGAAGTACATATCCATAATATACTGATCTACCTTCAATTCTTCCATGGTAAAGGGCCTTGTCCTCGCACAACTTCCACCTTTGTTCCACTCCCCATTCTCAAAGTGTGCTGGAGAGAATGTCCTCAAAAATGTCACCCCCTTATAATCTCCAAGGCTTAGAAGCGTTCTGAAAGCGGTTCGAAAGGCCTTTCTGTAACCGTAGGAATGTGTGAGGTCTGTGATATTTTGTTGTTGGCACTTGTGACACCCAACAAGCTGACCTTTTTCATAGAGCAGTAGTGGCCGAAAGAACCATTGTCCAGCTGAGATGATTACATAATCGAATTTAGAAATCTCCAGCGCCCATGCCTCGTCAACCTTGTCTAAGTAGAGGTTCATGATGCTGTTGTAGGAATGACCACTGGGGTCTGCGTCACTGGCTTTAACCAGAAATGGGGACCAGAGTGTCGCCAATGTAAAACTGTAGTCGGCATAAAACCAGCGCTTGAAGTTTGTGTCTGAGGTGTACCTGTAAGAGATATCCTCCGGATAAGCCACCTGAAAAGCGCAGAATGGAGATCATTTCTGAGTGCAATCAGTCCATGTGGGACCTAACTTTTTAATCGAACAATGTAATGTTAACGGGGATTTTCACCTAAACATGCAAGCAAGCATTCTTGAAGCAGAAAGAAACTTTGCTTGGAAGTGAATGAGCACTTACACCAGCCAAGAGGCACAGCAACGATTGCATTTGATTCCTTCCGACAGAATCACCGACGAATGCCAATGACTTCCCTCTGACAAGCTCCAAGAACTGAAAACCATCGAAGAGAGGCAGCTCACATTCTTCTGGTTTCCACCTCCATTTCAGGAACTCTGTATCGGGCCTCCCAAACTTCATGCAGTTTTGCTGATCAATGATCAAATTGCAAGTTGCATTTGAGTAATACAACCCCTTGGGGAATGGAACCCATTTTCCACTAAATATATCGCATGTCTTGTCAAATTCTATGCTCAAATTATGGATATTGATCTTAGAAAAGGGCAATGGCGAATGTGAAGTTCTGATAAAGAGAAGAGGTATTATGGTGAGGAGAAGCAAAGTAACAGCCAGTTGGACAACTTGTTTGGGGATGTTGGGAGATGTGTTTTTTCCACTGGGAAGCACAATGGCATGAAACTTCATGGTGGAGGTGTTTCAAGAAAGATACTTTGCATTCAAGTTAATATAGATGGATTCAAAAATGATGTCATGGCTTCAGGCCTTCAATATACATAACATTGAATTTGTGGTTCAATAACATACACGACTTTAATATACATATATATATATACATGTGTTCAATAATGATGTGGGTTGGTTTGTGTGGACTTTGGATAGTGTAGTGAATTGTAATCATATTTCTTTGAAGAAGCTGCTATTAGAGGTGGGAATTGGGCATATAATGAATCATCCTGATCATGACTTGTCTTTGTTTTAAGGTAAGGCATCATAAATCTAGCTTGAAAAGAAGAAAAAAAGAGAATGGAACAAGTCACTTTTGTATTCAACATTGGTGTCATGCTTTAGAATTAATTCTAGAAAAAAAAAAAAAAAA
>QEOT01004608.1:390-12531 GCA_003123785.1 Pterocarya stenoptera
AATTCAAATTTCATATCAATCTATTTCATATATTCAAACAAATATTTCAACTTATATTTTATATTCAAATAAATTATAATAAAATTTATAAAATATTACTATTCACAAATCAACTTAAATTATTTAAAATCATTCCAGAATCTCAAGAGGAGTAGAAGATGTCCACACACCTCATTATTAAAATATTATTACCATTACTAGTGGGAGATGATCTATGAAAGTCCAGAATGTGCTAGTCTTTTAAAATGAAATGCTATATCTCCCGCTGGGCTCCCGTTGGGATTATAGTGTTTTTTTTTTTATGTATACTTTTTAAGGTTTCTTTTTATATAATTTTTTTAATAATTTAAAAAAAATCATAATATCATTAAAAAATATTTACTTAATCATGAAGTAAAATAAAAATATATTAAAAAATATTTTTTAATTTACTTCATGATTAAGGAAGTATTTTTTAATGATTTTTTTTTTTACTTTCTGATGAAGGAAGTGTTTTTTAATGATGTCCTAAATTTATTTTATTTTTTAAAAATATTTAAAAGTATTAAAAATATATATATATAAAATAATTTTAAAAAAAACACATTAAAAAAAACACTACATCCCAGCTGGAGCCCCCAACGGGGGCTGTAGCACTACCCATCTTTTAAAACAGGACCGTGCTACAAAGATCGAGACTTTAACCGAGGAATTAGACCGATAAGTGCAAATATATTTTTTTATTTTTTATTTTTTTTCTTTAATAATTTTTTATAGATCTTTAAACATTTTTTAAAAATTAAAAAATTTTCAATCTACTATATTCACTTTCTTAACTATTAAGTAAATAAAAAATAAAAAATTCAATTAATCACTTTTATGGATTTAACTGGTATTTTTCTTAAAATTTTATTTTATTTTATTTTTTAAAATAAAAGGGTACGGGAAGCCACTTGAGGACCCCACCTTTTTATAATGAGTGCTGCCCTTTCTTTTAAAAAAAACTTGAATAGACCTGTATGTAGTAGTATTATTCAGTACTCAAAATATATTTGATAATTCAACGCTAAAAAATTGAAACTATTATGTAATGTCTCTTTTTCTATTTTCGAAGGTCCCTGAGTATAACATGCATGCCACCTCACGTGCGAGTCTCGTGCATAACCATCTATTTTAGACTGTGTTTGGATAGTGAAGATTATTTCACAACTATTTATTACTATTTAATATTTTATCATTACTTTTTCATTATCATTCTCAGATCATCTCAATACTCAAAGGTACTCTTGATTTGGAGCTCTTTCGAAACTGTTTACTATACTCTCCTGGACCTCCTTGAGTAATGAATACTTGCATATTGTTAAGGAAAAAGAATTACTTAACAGATCACTTGAATGCCTGCGACACCAAATTAAGAAACCTGAATAGAAAGGAGTTAAAACTAGTTATTATTAAAATGATTATAAAGACTAATATTCTAATTAGGGCGTTACAAAGTCTGTGCTGGTACGATTTATAATGATTTGAGGAAAACTTAAGTTATATCTAAACTTATAATCTAAAAGACTAGTACGTCAAGGTTATAAATGGAGTTTATTTGAATTATTATAAAGTGTAGTTCAGCCTTATTAGAAACCAATATTAGACTTGATTGTACTTGCTATTCAAGAAAGAAGTGTCTAATGATTACGACTTTTTGTTTTCATAATTTATTTCAATTCATCTCATCTAATCATTATATTTTTTTTTAATTTTTATACAAAATAAAATAACAATTTAACATTTTCAAATTTTAAAATAAAAATAATATTAAAAAACTATATTAATATAATATTTTATTTAATTTTAAAATTTTATCTCATCTCATCTCAAAACAAAATTAACAACCGATGTCTAAATCCAAGCATGTAAGCGATCTCCCATATACTCCTTTTCCAATTGGATCTTACGTTCATATAACAGTTATCAGAGTGTAATTGTAACGCCCATCCTAATGCAGGCCCTGCACCACTCTATATGCACTAAAGAAAATCATATAGGAAAATGCTATTCTTACCAATGGTTTCTATCGTTAGTCTTTATCACTTTGATTTTTTGATTATTATTATTTTTTACTTAATGATTAAGCAAGTGTTTTTTAATAATATTATGAATTTTTTAAAATTTTTTTAAAAATATTTAAATGTATTAAAAAATAGATGTAAAAAAAAAAAAAGATGAATATTAAACTAGCGGTAGCGGGAGCTCCCAGCGGTGGGACTAGCACCTCTCAATCATATATAGGTTCCACTCTCTCTCTCTCTCAAACAAGGTTTAAAAGCAATGCAACTTGTTAAGAGTTTAGCTCCACCTCTGACCGTGTGGATTTATTCCTACAAATTTAGAGGGATTTTAAACCTAAAAAATGTTAGAAAACTGAATTAATATATATTTTTTTATTTTTTTTCTTAATGGTTAAGGAAGTTACTATTAATAAATTTAGATTTTTTTTAAATTTTTTTTCTTAATGGTTAAGGATGTTTAAAAAATCTTTAAAGAAAAATAAAAAACTCATTTGCACTAGTGTGTGAAAACATTCATAGGCCTAACTCATTTCATAAAACTGTTCAACAAGAAAGGATTGCTCTTTCTTTATAAACATGCCCAAGTTTGTCCACAAGTAATGTGAGATTATTTTTCAACACCCTTGCAAGCTAGTATTTTTCTTGGTTCTTGTCACGGGATAAGTAGTGTGGACCCACATTCGTCCTATGACAGTTTCTGATACCATGAAGAAATTTATGGGTTTAACTCATCTCATAAAACAGGTTTAACAAGAGATGATTGTTCATTCCTTATAAACATACCTTAGATCTTGGCCACATGCAATGTGTGATTATTCCTTAACAGTGTACACATTTAGTGGGTACATTTGGTAGGCACCCTAGAATTGTTCATCAAAAAAAGTTTGAACTTCAATAACATTCATGTTTGCCCACTTGGCTTCAAACCTGAAGATTCTCCTCCTTTTATTGTGTTAAGATTCTTCCTATTCACTTTTCAAAATTTTCAAATCAAAATTTTACTTTCTTGAAATTGTCAAAGACAACATCATTCACTTTTCAAAATATTCAAATATAAGTTTCTTCTTCTTGAAATTGTCAAAGACAACATTATCCACTTTTGAAAAGTTTCAAACAAAACATACACATGGGAAAGATGACAATCAATCATTTTTCAAAATTTCAAAGTTCAAACTTTTAATCATCAAATATTTCATGCACATGTGAAAAATACAATTTGATGTTCTTACGAGAAAATATTAATTTTGATCCTTAATCTAATCTCGAATTTTATCAAGAGATGTATAAAATTACTCTAAGAGCTTTATTTGTATACTTGTTCCTTTTCTTGCTTATGCTTGATTTGTTGATGTGTTTGGCTCTATTGTGTAGACAACTTAAGTTTGAAATTCATTTATACTTGAATTCATTTGTTATCATCAAAATCTATATGTAGATATATAATTATATGAATCTTGAAACATTGGGTTCAACAATCTCCCCATTTTTTATGATGACAAATACTTAGTTGAACTCTGGAGTCTGTAGTAATACTTAAGCTCCGTTGAAAATGTGCGTTAGGTTTTTAAGAAATAGATAAACATAATTCCAAGTATATATAAACAAACTTAATAAATAAAGCATTGGAAATAACATGTTAATGTTCTAGTCTAAAACTTCTCTCCATTTTGGTATCATTAAAAAGGAACCGCAATAAGCAATGTTAATGGACTGATGAAAACGGTGCGTTTGTAGAAACTGTGGAGAGTTGAATAATTGGAGCCGCCCAGTCCCGACAAGTGCAGCAAAACCCGGAGTCGCCTGGGTCCCTGATGCGTGCCGCGAAACAAGGAGCCGCCGGGGTCCTTGACGCTTGCCGTAAAACACGGAGCCACCTAGGTCCCTAACACGTGCCGCAAGGCCTCAAGCCCCACCCGGGTCCTGCATGAATTAACTCTAACACATTTTGTAGATATTTGAATACTTTGAATTTCTATAAAAAAAAAACCATTTTCACCCTTTGACTACCCACATAAAAAATTCTCACATTACCTATTGACCTAGTTTCTTATTTATTCAGAACGATAGTATGGGTGAGCAACACTCTTTCAATAATGTTTCAGATTTGAATCACGAATCATTTACGCCTCAACCACTAATTTTCTCTCCTGAGGCCGTCAACACTATGATAAGAGCAGAGATCCATTTTTCTAGCAGGACCGATGCTGAGGTTGTTGCAGGATCAAGAATACTCAATGCTCAATATGCTGCCACTATTACGACCATGTCTCGAAGGTTACCGCCAATGGTGAGTGAGGTTGATCGGCTTAACAATCAAATATATGAGTTTCATCAAAGGCTTGCTAATAAAAGTAGAAAGAATAAAATATTAAAATAAGAAAACAAGGAGTTGAAGAAATTTGTGGATTTCTACGCTCATGACCTGCAACCACGAATAGAGGAACTGGAACGAGAGAGAGAACAAATACAAAGTCAAGATCAGCAGCTAACAGCAGAGGTTCAGCGTTTACGAAAAAAATAGGGATAGTCTGTAATTAATCTCGCTGGCTTAGCTAAATAAAATATGCATCCAGCATATCTTGTAATCTTGACTAAGTAAGTTTTGAAGAACTGATAGCTTGTCTTGTTCTCATTTCCATCTCCATAAAATCAGTCTTGAGTTTCATCTAATTTGCATCAAATCTTTTTTACTCTCTGTAATCAATCTTTATTCTCACTCTATAAGCTTTTTTCCCATTTTTTTTAATGGTTCAACAATTTTCTTTCAACAATCTCCTTGTTCACTACATGCGATATTCTGCACCTCGACCACCAATTATTTCTGCATCTACCATAGGTGTCATGATGCAGTAAGAGAATGATCTGACTAACAAGTTAGATGATGACGCCATTTATGAACTTGTGAGTCTCGGTACTCGATTCTCATTATCCATTGTCACATTTTCCAGGCGATTGCAGTCTAGAACTCGTGAGGTTGAACAGCTTAAGGAGAATATTTATGAACTTCAACAACTTGTTCACGAGTCTAACAAAAAAATAGGAAACTTAAAGTAGGAGAATAAGAATTTTAAACCCTTACTTGTCTTTCATTTCGATTGTCTAATCCTTTACATAAGGATAACATGTTGATATGTGAAAAACAAGAATGCTTAAAAAATGAGGCTAAAAGTCTCAAATTTTTGTAAGTCGTTTGAGATAATAAAATAAAAATGTTTAATAGATATTCGTGGCATGCATAATTTCTATTTATCTTTTAATCATGCATAATCTATCTTCTGGCAGAGGTTTTGTGAAAATGTCTACCAACAGATCGTGTGTGCTTGTAAATTCTAATACAATATCGCCATTCTAGTACAATATCGCCCTTCTGCACAAGATCTTGAAGAAAATGATATCTAATCTGCATCTTAGTAGCTGATTAGATCGAAAGAAGTGTGCTTAGGATATCATAATCTTAGGTCAATTGTACCAGCAATATATCTAAAAATGCGCTTAACTGCAATCAAATGAGATTCTTTTGGAGATGATTGAAAAATTGCACATAATATCAGGTCTACTAGTTGTTAAATATAATCGACTAGCAATAATACCTCGATATAACTTCGAGTCAAGTAGCTTATTGCTTTCATCTTTATCAAGTTTGGTGGATGGGCTTATTGGTGTTCCAATTTCCTTCATACTTGATTTGCAATCCGAGTAAGAAGTTAAGTTCTCCTATCATGCTCATTTCAAATTTTTCCTGCATACTCTTAGCAAAAACTTGGTACATATTTTCATTAGTAGCATCAAATATTATATCATCCACATAAATCTGAATCAAAAGAATATCATCCTTTTCGTGTTTAATGAAAAAGATTGTATCGATTTTTTCTCTTAAAAAAATATTTTTCAATCAAGTAACCAAAAAGTCTCTCATACCAAGCTCTAAGAGCTTGTTTGAGTCCATATAGTGCTTTTGTGAGTTTGAAAACATGGTTTTGGAGTAATATGATTTTCAAAACCTCAAGGGCACTCAACATATACCTTTTCATTTATGAAATCATTTAAGAAAATATTTTTAACATCCATTTGAGAAAATTTGAAATCTTTATAACAAGCATAAGCAAATAGCATTCGAATAACTTCTAATCTTGCGATCGGTGCATATGTCCCATCATAATCAATTCATTCTTCTTGATTGAAACATTGGGTTACAAGCCGAGCCTTGTTTCTAGTGATGACTCCGGAATAAGTGAAAAATCCATAAGTGAAAAATACAAGCCGAGCCTTGTTTCTAAAAATCCATTTTGTTCCATTAATAATATGATTTTTTGGTCTAGGAATAAGTGTCCAAACATCATTTCTTTCAAATTGATTTAGCTCTTCTTGCATAGCTAGAATCCAAGATCTATCAAGAAGTGCTTCAATAATATTTTTGGGTTCAATCTTAGATAGAAAAACAGTATGATTGTAAATATTTCTAAGAGATGATTGAATACTTACATCTCGTGAAAGTTCTCATAGAATTTGTTTCGTTAAATGATCTTTTAGAAGTTTTCACTATTTGGTTGCATCTTGCATTAAGTTTTGATGATCTTTCATGATGTCTCCAAATGTCACGTGTCTTGAATATCCATTAATCTTAAAACCATTTGTTTTTGCTTATGGAAGACTTCATGCATACCTAAAAAAATAATTAAAATTATTTTTCTTGGTACCTAAGTTCTTTGGGTCCTTCATTTATTAATATTAGAAGAAACAAGATTTTTAGGTACTCATATGACCCTAATAGTCATTGTATGTTTTCTTCTAATAGGATAAGCATAATAATTATGACCATTTCTATTACAAAAATTGCAGATGGCATGTGACATATATGAAGAACTTGAGAGATTGTAATAGTATTTTTCTTTAAAAAAATTATTTTTATGAGAAGAATTTTGAATACTAGATTTTGATTTAGAAGTATTATAAAAAAAGTTTTTATAAGGCTTGTATTTTTGTTTTGGCATGTATCCCAAGTCTGCCTTGTCAAAAATACATATTTGACTACAAAGAAATTTTTCAAAATTTATTTTTTCATTTGTAAAGTTTTCAACAATTTTTTCTAAATTAGACACTTTCTTCTTTAACTCATTATTTTCATCTTTCGAAAATGTGTTTTCTTTTCTTAAAACATCAATTTCGTTTGTTAAAGAAGAATTTTTCTTTTTCAAAGTAGAATATTTGATACCTAATTTCTCAAGTTCCTCATATACTTCTTCCAATATATTTTGCAATTCATCATATGAAGAATTTTCAATATTGTCAAGATTTATTACCTTAATGTCATTTTTAGCCATAAAGACAAAAATTTACAGATTTTTCATTACTTACTTCGCTGTCTGAGTTACTTGAATCATCATCTTATGTAGCTTTCATTGCTTTCTTGCTGTTGTTTAGATCTTTCTTTAGCAGAGGATCATCCGGCTTGATATATCCAGGCTTATTGCATTTGTAACAAGTTAAAAAGTCATTTTTACCTGTACTTTTCTTGGAAAACTTTTTAAATGATTTCCTTGAAAGAGCTTTATTTCTCTTTAAGAGTCTATTAATTCTCCTTGTTATCATCACAACTTCTTCATCTTTGTCATCACTGTCCTCATCTTTATTACTTTTGCTTTCATGAGGAACAACTTTAAGCGTCAAACTCTTCTTTGACTTTCCTTATTCTTCTCATCTTTTCAATGTGTACTCATGGGTGGTAGGTGACCCACTCAGTTCATTTATTTCGAGTTTCTTGAGGTTTCTAGTTTCAAGAATCGTCGTTACTTTTAATTTCTAGCATTTTGGCAGAGAGTCGAGAATTTTTCTTACTCTCTCAAAGCTGGAATAAACCCTGCCAAGAGCTGTCAAGCTGTTTATATTATTAGTAAAATGAGTGTGCATAGTAGAAATAGATTCATAATCATTCATTTTAAACATTTCATATTCATGAATAAGAATATAAATTTTTGATTAATTGATTTGCGAAATTCCTTTATAAGTAACTTCCAAGTTATCACAAATTTCCTTTGCCGCCTTGCAAGTCATAATTCTATTGAACTCATTCCCATTGAGAGCATTATATATGAGATTCATAGCCGTTGAATTCAATGTTGTAATTCTATCGTCTTCAAGATCGAACTCTTCTTCTTCCTTTTTGACCTTTACTCTATCAACAACTTTTGTTGGGATATAAGGTCCATTTACAACGCATATCCAAATTTCTCGACCTTGAGATTGAAGGAAAATTCTAATTTTAGTTTTCCAGAATGCGTAATTGTCTCCTCAAAATAGTGGAGGTCGACTGTAGATTGACCTTCACCAAATGCAGCTGCAATGTTAGCCATAAGATCTTAACTCAAAAGATAGTTAATCTTATGAAAAAGAGTCATTGCTCTGATACCAATTGTTGCCTAGATGACTAACACAAGAGGGATTGAATTGAGTTGTATTTAAAAAATTTACAATTATAAACCAAATATACAATATAAAATATAAATAAAATATGATGCAGCAGTAAAAATAAAGAGTAAGGGTAAGAGGAAGCAAACTCAGTATTTTAATGAGATTCAGTCTCACTGCCTACGTTCTCGCCTCAAGCTACCCTTTGAGGATTCTCAAATTCACTATTCAATCTCCTTCAGGTGGAGATAGAAACCTATTATACCTTTGAGCATTATCGCTACAAAGAATCCGTGTAGAACACCCTCAACACTTGCAAACACCTTATATGTGGTGATTTAACGTCTATTCCCAGTGTAGAACATCTTCTACACACAAGGGTTATATACATCATTTTACTGATACAAGAGCTGATAATGGGTAGGTTATTAGAAAGCACTCTTCAATAAGTGGAATAAGAACAATACATCACAAAACTATATATCTCTTAAAATGAACAAGAGTTAAGGCTCAATACGTAGAGAAAAGAGATTGAAAGCTTTAAATGAATGTTGTAAAATTTATAATAATATTTTCTGAATTTAAAGATCTCAAATGAGCTATTTATAGTCATATGAGACTTCATTTTCAAATTTAAAAAGATTCACATGTTGAAGACAACATCATTCACTTTTCAAAATTTTCAAATCAAGGTTTTACTTTTCGCAATTGTAAAAAATAACATCATTTACTTTTCAAAGTATTCAAATCAAAATTTCTTCTTCTTGAAATTGTCAAAGACAACATTATTCACTTTTGAAAAGTTTCAAACAAAATATGCACATGTGAAAAGTTTCAAAGTTCAAACTTTTAATTATCAAATATTTCATTCACATGTGAAAAATGTAATTTGATGTTTTATGAGAAAATATTAATTTTGAGTCTTAATCTAATTTCGAATTTTATCAAGCGATGTACAAAATTACTTTAAGAGTTTTATTTGTAAGCTTACTCTCTTTCTTGCTCATGCTTGATTTGTTGATGTGTTTGGCTCCATTGTGTAGACAACTTGAGTTTGAGATTCCTTTATACTTAAATTTATTTGTTATCATTAAAATCTATATGTAGATATATAATTATATGAAACTTGAAACCTTGGGTTCGACATGAATTGTCCAGGAGTTTCCAAGTCCTTGGTAGTTCCAGCTTAAGTGTTTCATGGTAATTGGTCGGCTAACTAGTGGCATCGGCCACTAACTTATCCAAATTACACCCATTAGCTTCTTCATACCTTCTATCTATTTTCAAAGTTCCTTCGTTTACACTGTCACCATTGTCTTCATCCAGATTACATTTTCTCCCAACACAACATTGAAACAAATAGATTGTGTACCTTGAATTCTTGCCCGCCTTTTCCAGCTTTTCTGATTCTTCCTTTTGGTGCCACTCCCAGTCTGAGTGTCATTTTCAGTGTGATCACCAATGTTGTGCATTGCCGTGGGCCTTCTACTTGCATTTCTGAACTCACCATCTTGGGCTTATTGTTCTTAAGCCCATCATCTTGATCCAATAACTGTTTCAATCCTGGATTAGAACCACTGCCATTGCCTTCGTGCTCAATATTTGAATATGGGTCGCGCTACGTACAGTACACAAATAAGACTCCTTTGCAGTACTAATATAGGAATAGACAAAATTGTCCCCACATCCTTATTTCTAAATAAAGAACAAGAAATCTGAAAACTCATTTCGATTTCCCTCTCTCTCTCTGTGTGCCGTGCTCCTCTACTGTCAATCGCCCCACTGCCCGTGCATCTGAACGATATAAGATTTGCTGCTAACAATCTCAAGTTATGCAGTTCTTAACTATCCTGATCTAACCATTCCCCATTACAGAAGCAAATCAGCTTCTAGAAAAAGCGACAAAATGAAAAACAAGAACAAAAAAATATTACCAGATTTTAAGTTTTCATTTTCAAACTAAGTAAATTGGATAGTAGATTGACGACTACAGAGTTGGATCTGTACGAGGTGGGTAAAGAACCCCTACATCTCATAAAAATAAGGGCATCATACATCCTTAAAGGAAAGGGCGATTCCCATCAAATACCATGCGTGCGCGATCTCCTGGAAATTCAGGATCGTTTTGTAACAATCTTCTCTCATAAATTCTTCTTTTTTCGCATTTTAGAAAGGGAAAAAAAAGTAGAAAGAAACATAAGAGAAGGAATGTGAAAATAATAAGATTAAGAAAAAATGGAGGAAAAATCATTGATAATAACCATCATAATCATCATTATCATCGCAATAATTAGAGACAAGGCAGTGCACCGAAGATCATCACCCGAAAAGTCAAAGTCATCCAACGGTGGTGGTGGTGGGAAGTTGAGATCGAACGACAGGGGATGCTTCCGGCACAAAGACGACGAGATATCGCAGTCGTCTTCGATCACCGAAGAGGATGAATCGCAGTCGCTGTGGCAATCCTCCGGTAGAGATCGAACAGTAGGGGATGCTTCCGGCAAAAAGACTTTTGATTGTAGCCATTCATCGACAAGATGTACAATGTATAGTAGGATTTGTGTTCTACTGAGAAAAAAATACTGAAACTTTGAAGGAAATTAAATGGTTATCGAAACTTTGAAGGTGGTGCTGGAAACCCTTTAGCATTCAACACAATAGATATTCTAAAGGTGGTGCTTGGAAGTACAAATTACCGAAACTTTGAAGGTGGTGCTGGAAGTACAATGTATAGCCACACTGAACCAATTAAGTGGTGCTCAGAGACTACGTGTTTGGGGCGATGAGATTTTTCTCTCCTTTAGATCTAGTGGGATTTTTCTCTCTTTAGGAAGAAGGAGACCGAAAATGAAACACTGTCGTTTCATTATTAATGAAACATTGGGTTTCATTTAGGCCTGTAAAGCAATCCCCATCTGTGGATTGCAATAAGAATTACTCCAATATTTATTGGGTCGCACTACGTACAGTCCACAAATTGGACTCATTTGCAATCCTAATATAGGAATAGACAAAATTGTCCCCATTTTTATTATAAAATTGATCAAAAGACCCTTATTTCTAAATAAAGAACAAGTCAGAAATATGAAAACTCATTTGGATTTCCCTCTCCTTCTCTGTGCCGTGCATCTAGGTCCTCCACTGCCAATCACCCCACTGCCGTGCATCTGCAAACTGCCCCACTATCGCAGCAATCTTCTCCTCGACGAAAAGGGCTAATTTTATCAACACATATGAGGGCGTCATGTATATAGGCTAAAGCTCAGGACTGATTTAGCTCTACCGATAGAATGCCAAGATCATTTCAGAGCAAGCCTCAATATTCAATATAACTTGAAGTAAGCAGATAGCCAGACTTATGCGTATCATGCATAAGTAGAAGTAGACAATAGCCATTTATTTGGCCAAAAGAATAAATCCAAGATCCGTGCATAAGAAGAGTTGATAAAACCTGATCAAAACATACCGTGTACTTGGGCTATGCCTCATTTTCCTACGAATACAAAATCTTGACTACCTATATATATAAAAAATAAAAATAAAAAATTGATAAAAGCATCCCCAAGTTCTCCATTTTTAAATCCTACCCCTTGCATTCATGCTATCTTGAATCTTCAACCATCCAGAATATCATCTCCTAGCATTCTTTTTTTTTATTAGTCTCCTAGCATTCTATCTTCAACCTTACCATCAG
>QEOT01004609.1:6985-30423 GCA_003123785.1 Pterocarya stenoptera
TCACTAACAGTAGTACTGCAGATTTTGTTGTCTGGTTTCTTTACAAAAGAAGTTAAAGCATGAGCTTGTATATATCTCTGAAGTATATACCATGATATAGACTTTAATAGACTACGTAAAGTAGAATTTAATTCTTAGGGTAGACCCCGAGTCTCCCATTAAGATCACAAATATGACAGTACCAATTTTTCACAGCGACAATCATGTCCTCGATCGATCCACGTCGCTGACATGAACAAGTACTATAGTCGTGATGATCTAAATAATACAAAACTAATAATAATAATATCGATCCAAGTGGTCCAATTTATTCGCATCATCCAAATAGGTTAAAACCTCACACTGATCATTCATTCATATCGAAATCATGAGAGGAAACTTCGTACGTAGTAACGCACCGCTTCCACGAGCTGTCCTCTAGACCCATGCAGCTTTACCTAGTCGCTCATTAAGCAACATGTACGCTTGTTACTACTGTGACTGGGCAACTTTGTGGAGTGAGATGAGATGAAAATTTTGTGAATAGTAGTAAGATAGTTTGTAAATAATAATGAGATTATGAGATAATACTTTGACTTTAATGTTTTATGGAGTTTTGGGACATGAGAGAAAAAAATTGAATAAAAAATATTATAAAGTTAAAATGTCGTTAGGGTATAGTTTTTTAATATTATTTTTATTTAAAGATTTGAAAAAATTGATTTTTTTTTTTAATTTTTTGTTTCAAAATTTTAAAAAGTTGTAATAATTAGTTTGAAAGTATTTGTGTTTGAATGATATTTATATTTGAAAGTATTTGTGCTTATGGAATTTTGGGAAATGAGAGAAAAATTAAATAAAAAATATTATAAAGTTAAAATATCGTTAGAATATAATTTTTTAATATTAGTTTTATTTAAAGATTTAAAAAAATTAAATTGTTTTTTATTTTTTTGTTTAAAAGTTTAAAAAAATTATAATAATTAGTTGAAAACGTTATTATACATTAGTCGTTGATTTCACCAAATCCACCCTTTCGGCCATGCCCATAAAGGGTTACTTAGTACGTAGCTCCTTCCTGTGGGGATAGACCCAAGAGAGTGGTGAGAGCCATGGGTGTCCGCCGTCCGGAAACCCCCAACCAAAAGTGGTGATCATCATGAACGACCATCTCTTCATGAGGTTGATGGTCAGCCCCCTTAATTTTTTACTTTTTTTAGTTCTTTAAAAGTTGACGTGTCGCAGTAAACGTCTACCCTAAATTAAGTGGTAAAAAGTCCGTATCCTAACATTTCTCTTGATTAGGACAAGAATTTGAACCCTCAAAACGAATTATTAATCATTCGGTCATTAGGTTTGCTTTTTAAGGATTTTGTTAAATGTTTTTAAAGATGACTCCAAATATATGTAACTGTTTCGTTAAAGGATAATGATAAACTTACTAAAAATATATAACTTCCCTAATAGTCACAAATAATACAATCTTAACAGTCAGATCTTAAGTGATCAGCATTTCTTTATGATTTGTGGGTAAAATGACACTCGTAACCAATATATCATTCTCTGGCGACTTAGCTAGCCAACGCATTAAAGTAAATAACAAGGTTTCCCCGATCTCAATCACTTGGAAATTATCATAAATAAAATTAAAAAAAAAAAAAAAGGAATACCAAAATATCTCCCCAAAGAATAAAAGAATAGAATAGATCGACAATGGTCTAAGCAACAAAGGCAAGAAAATGGAATGGTAGTGATAAACTTGGACAACTATAAGGTCTAGAAGGGGCTGATCTTGCGAGCCAGCTGTAATAAAACTTCAGGCACAAGGCGTCTTCTTGGAGGGGCCATAGCATCCTTAGAAAGAGCTTCCTTATCACCAGCATGAATCACAGCAACTACCTGGTCAAACAGTTCATCTTTCCCGCCTCTCAAAGGATCCTGTCTTAAATGGAAAAATGTTAGAGGCTTGCTTAGAAGGACAACAGCTTCCTGCCGTATGCATTAACTAGTTCTATGGTCTATATTGAAATTTCCTTTTCGAAATATGAGATATTGGTATATACAAATTTGGAAATATTGGTGCACATGAAAACTACTAGACAAGGCAATGCAACCTTACAAGAAGGTATCCCGAGTCATCACTTACATTAAGAAACAAATCTGTATGCGTTTTTCCTTCAAACAGAACTAGCTTTGCTTGGACTCCTGCCCTCTGAAGAGCATCTACAAAAGTTATACTGCGAAAGGCAAGAAACAAATAGTTGGAAGTATGCCTGAGAATCTTGTAAAAACATTGTAGCCGAACCCAAGTCACGTATATGGATCTCTAATGGCAAGAAGGATATGACAGTTCGTTGAGTTTCCATTAACATAGCTTCAGCATGGCATTTATCAATACTAGAAGAGTATTTATTTTTATTTACTTTGTTTGACTTTTAAATTCGCCAGTTGGTGGGCATCATCATTGACTTCTTCATTATCATCAGTTCATAGAGACAATTTGAGTAGGATTAGAGGAGGGGAAAGATTTGCTCTTAAAGGTAAACATATGAAATTTCACTTCTACCTTCGCTTTAAATTATTTCAATCCGGGATATAATGAACCAATGGTAGAAGTAATTCCTCATTTTTTGAATCCTTCCTCTCCTCTTTCCTTCCTACCAAACAACATGAGGAAAAGGTGGACACCCTCCTTCCCCCCTTACACCATCACCTCCATACTTCCTATTTTCCATTCATCATCTTTTTTATTATATTGGTAAGTTTCACAAACACTTTGTAAGTATTGAACCATAACCTCACCCTACATTGTCTACCCCATTTTTTTTTTTATCGAGGAAGCCCCATTTTGGGACAGAGTTCATTAGGTACTTTCCATCCCTCCTATCAAACATAGTGAGCTTGCAGCATTTATTTCAGGGAAGATTCTAACCTGGCGTCTGATGGAATGGAATAATCCGAGGTTCCATGGAAAAGAATAAAATGAGGCAGGTGAGAAACAGCATCCCTAATGCTTGAGTCCTGTATTTTAAGTTCAGGAGAAAATTCTTGCAGAGACTGTTCACCTTCCATAATGCTGTAATTAAACATGACAAGGAATACATAAGGTGATAAACACTAAAAAACATGAGTATAAGCCCATAGGTTCCCAGCAAAACATTATTTGGCAAGTACCTTAAGAAAATGGAGCGATAGAGGCCTCGGTTATGGAAGTGATCGACTAAATTGAGTAAATTGTACCTGCTCACAGAATTTTCAGGGGAAAAGAATCAGAGTATGGACCTAAGATAAGCATCCTCCAGTAGATTGGCAAACACAAAAACAGAATTAAGGAATTTGTAGCCAGAATCTTCTCAACCCATAAAACCAGATACTATTTCACCTTTCTTCATACAATTCATAAAGGTTTTGCATCTTTAAGATGGGAAAGCAAAGAGAGTCCTGTCTATCTACTACGGATACGGAAAGGTGCCAGTGGGGTACGGGTAAATGTTTAGAGCAAAGTACTAGACAGATTTATCCCACCGCCTTCTAGATTACTATCATAAGAACTACAGAAATTTAATTTTGTCGTGCCTCCTATTATAAACCAAACCTATTTTTTGAAGCCTCAAATCTAATTGATGTGTTAAACTTGTCACACTTTGAACTTTATGAGGACATTAGAGTATACCTGTGTGTGTGTGTGGTATCTTTCAGCAGAAAAATAAATAAAAATTATATGGTATCTACTTTTGGAAAGAAGTCTCTCACCTCTGATAAATATATAGCAGCTAGCATAAAGAAGGACCTAAATAGTTGTAACAATCCAAGGAAAGCCCAAGCCACATCAGGACCTTGTTTATGTGAATTGTTTAATAATAACATTTATAGCCGAAGTCTGGCACCTCCTTGAAAGATTGAAGGCCATACCTTTAGGGACCATCTGACTAGGAGGATTCCCCAATGAATTACCCGAGGTGCAGTTGCGGGAAAATCCTTGCCAAGGGCATGTGCACCCCCTGTATTAGTCGGGACTTAGTTCCCAAACACCCGGTGCCAATAAAAAAAGGCATGATAACTTAAGAGCGCATTTACTAAATTGAAGCTCCACAAAAGAAAATCAAAGCTTTGCAGCAGAAACAACAGATATGTCACACAGCTGCAATTTGAAAATCAGCACACGCTAATGGGGAAGGCAAATCACAGATGTCCAGCTGGTCCATCCATGTGAACTGTTTGAACATTAAAATCTACTGGCAAGGTCTCATCTAGGTTCACAAAAGGTTAAACCCCAGGGATGATCCTCACAATCATCAACAAATTTATACTATTAATTGTTAACTGGTCAACAATACCATGAATTAAACCTATTGGATGAGGGGCTCTGATCAATTTCAGTAAACTTCTACGAGATTCACAAAACAGTAACACATAACAAAACATACCCTCCAGATAATCCAAAATAAGTTTTTATTTGAGAGACACTCCAAGAAATACTCTCTCTTTTCCTATATTCAGATTCGTTGATTGCTTGTTCCAGGAGAGCACAAGCAGAAATGTGTGCACCAGCCGATTGCCCCATTAGATATATCCTGCTCAAACATGGATGAAGAGATCAATGGAATGGTTTGGAGATAAGATGGGGAAACCCTAAAACTAAGAAACTAGTCTGTCACCTGTTAGGGTCACCCCCCCATTCAGCTATGTGGTTGCAGATGAATGAGATGCCCTGAGAAGCATCTTTCACCATATCACTGATAGTTCCCTGAGGAAAATTTCTGCATGCACATATTATCTGTTATTGCATGCAACAAACACGAGTGGCAATCTCTAACCCAAATGTAAATATGTTTTAAGTTATATTAAGAATTATATGCAGGTACACCTGATAACTTTGCATAAATTATATAATCAAGATAAATTACATCATTTATAATATAAAGAAATCTATTTTGACAGGTCCTTTCATGGTGATTTGCTTGCCCTTTTTTTTTTGGGTTGGGGGGGGGTTTCGAGGGCAGCATTCTGATGAACAGTATTGAATCTTGGAACCAAATACCTGTAGTCAATGCATGCCACTATTATGTCTCGTTCTGCTAATTGCTGTCCTAAAAGAGAACCCCACGCTTTGTACCTAAATCAGGCAATGAACAAAAACACATATAAGTGACATTGAAGAAACAAAGTAGACGAATAAATATAATGCAAGGGATGATTCCTGGGTTAGAAGATCCGGAGTGTCCTGGGTTATGCCAAAATCAGTGGTAGACTTACTCGCATGTTGGACTAGACTTCAAACTTGCTCTCAAGTGGCAGCTGCATGGAAGATGATTCCTTTGTGCATTATGTGGTGCATTTGGTTGGAAAGAAATGAGAGGTGTTTTAATAATAGGGAACACAATGTAGAACTCTAGAAATTTTTTATGTGTTCCTTGTTTAGTTGGTTTTCAGCTATTGTACTTAATGGAGGGGCGGTCCATGAGTTTTTGTCCTCGTTTTTCTAGCTTTAGAATGTATTTAGGTGTTTCTTTTGTATACTTCCTATGTACATGGGCTGCGCCTATTGAATTTGATGAATAAAATTTTTACTTATAAAAATAAATAAATAAATATAATGCAAGGGAATTAATGCTATCATCTACAGCACCTCATACCTTATATCTGATATCACAAGTGGGGAAAAAAACTGATGTGGTTAGAAACTGTTAAACCATCAAAGCTCAACACAGAAGCACCGTAAATTTACAATGACAGCAGCAATATAAATTTACAATGTGACCTTGGATCTGCTTTTCATCTTATCCTCCATCCTCCCATGGACAAATTAATCTGTAAAAATCCTTTTAACTATATTTTATCTACCTAAAGAGCTCCTCATTGGATCTAATTTGGAAATTATTCTCATTTAGTAAAGATGGGTAATACTTGCCAACTCAGAGTATATGCTGATCCAAATGCAAATCGACATCCTTAACTCTATGTCAGGGTCTCTCTCAGCAAAAATATTTAACTTGTTCTCTGATACTGGAACCAAACATCTGTTTGTTGGATGGTGGGTTTGGTGGGGTATGTCTTGCAGAATGGTTTCTGCAGGAGCTGGGTGGTAGGTTCTCTTATCCAAATCTCTGCAGGCTTTGCTGTGCTTTTGGTTGTTTTGAAATTTTTTCTGCAGGTCTTCTTATCCAAGTGGCAGACTGATTATATTTCTGCAGGTTGTTGTTTTTGCTTGTGGCTTCAGTGGATGTGTTCTGGTGTAGGTCTCTCTATCATGTAAGGGTGTTGTAAGCAAGGTGGCCACTCCCACCTTAGCACGATTGTGTATTTATATAGCCTCTCATGAGTAATATATACTACCTTATCCCAAAAAGAAATGGAAACAAACAGTTTTTATCTCCTTGATAGTCAACATCATCATATCATTGAACATTAAACCTATTTAAGCCCTCAAGCTGTGAAAGGGCATGGGTCAATCTGTTGCCCTATATTTAGTGCATAGATTAAGCTAACAGATAAGGTAAAGCAAATAATATGCAGCAATTTCAGGGTGACAAGTGATGCAAAAGCTAGCAGCTATCTCAAATCACTCACCCAATAATCCAAGCTCCACCAGTTACAAATATGACAACTGGCTTGGGTTCATCACTATTTGCAGGTAAAAATAGATCCAACCTGTAGAAAAGATGTAAGGATAAAAATGCAACAGTAGAAAATAGCAAAATTGCTTGAGATACATCATCCATGAGCAAGTTTGTAGCTTATTAAAATGAAAATTAAAAAATATGTTATCACCTCTATCTCAATCACATACCTATTTCTTGGTTGCTCTCCATAAACAACACTTCTCCTGACCTGGCTTGAGAAGAAATAATAATATGCCACTGCAGAAAATTAGCAAGCAGGTTAAGTTCCGTTTATCTGGAAAATAACGTGAAGATGTCCTGAAATACATAATTTATCCTGTAACAGATTGAAGAAAATTATAGAAACCATGCCGCGTTTTTCTGTTCTGGGCATGGATTACATAAGGAATCCCCAAAATTTAGTTTCTCTCATAATCTAGTAATCTAAATAAGCAATCAAATAAAATTAAAGGCAAAGAAATATAAGGCAATGACGTTTATTCAACATGTAAGACAACACAAACCTTGAAGAAAACCGGGCATAAGTAGCAAGGCATAACAACCAAGAGCAACTAATCTTGTCATCCATCGGTACCCTACCCTGAACGAAAAGAAATGATAAATTATATGCATATAACTTACGTTTAACAAAACAAACATCTTCATCTAACGGGCTCCCTTATGGCTCACAAAGAAAAGAGAAACCTTTCATCCATCTTTTTTTTCCTTCGGACAGTTAACTAAATTAATCAAGAACCTTTCAGCACCAGCGGCAAAGTTGTCCGACCAGTGCATTGTAAAACACTTAATTTGTACAGACGTTCTTTAGTTAGCATTAGACCAATGAGGAAATGAAGAATTCCAAACAATGTAAAATTTTGGATATCAAATTCAAATTGTACATATGGTATTAGTTCTGCAATTCTACAACTGGGTTAGAGACAGAGAGAAAAAAAAAACTTTGAAAAATAAAAAATTAACGGAACTATGGACTATGATAGATATATATCTATATTATAAGAACATGCCAAACTTCATAATTGTCTTAATTTATTTTTTCGCTCAGTTTAGTAGGGAAAATAAAGAGAAAATGACGAATTCCAACGCGCAGATAATCATAAACACAAGGAGATTGAGTTTCAGTACAGTAGTACCCTAGATATCGGAGGAGGGTGAAGGTGAGCCGGGTGACGAGATAAGTCTCTGCGGCGGCGTGCCCGAAATCTCGGCTGAAAGACTGAGCCCTGCCGGGGGATGGGCGCCCGGAGGAGGGATTAGCTGATGCTCGGCGCCGGCGCTGGTGGCTATTGGCGGCATCAGTGTAATTGGAAAGCTTGGAAGAAAGCAAGGGCTTAGTGTCGACGTCATTCATGACTATGGACCTCAGATATGAATGAAGAAAACGGAGGGACGGAGGAGAACAGTGGGGGTGGCCGGAGATGGAATTCTAGGGGAAGGAAAGCAGTGCGTCTGTGTGGGATTGGAATTTGGATCGGAAGAAGTTAACTGCTGTTATTTGAGTGGGAATTTGAATCCCGCTGGTGCCGTGCATTGCTGCGTTTCCTCGCAGCCTTTTATAGATAGATTCAATTCGATTTTATTTTATTTTATTTTGTAACGTTTGAATTTTGGAGAAGACACTGGTGCTTTCTTCTCAGGAGTAATTTGTATCCTGACCACTCGTATCTCGCCACGATGTTTTTTTAATAAAATAAAAATAAAATATATAAATGTATATGTATTGACAGGCGTTCTTCTTCTGTTAGTTAGGAGGAGGTATTTAAATAAATAAATAAAGAATTGGATATTAACTCGTTTGGTTATAAAATATTTTATTAAAAATTAAATAAAATTTTATTATAATATAATTTTTTAATACAAATTTTATTCTGAAACTTGAAAAAGTTAAATTATTTATTATATTTTATGTAAAAATTTAATAAAATTGTAATGATTATATAAGATTAGATGATTTGATTTTATCTAACCAAACCAGCCATACTGTGGCGGCAAACACTCTTCCGAGTGAAAGCAGGTAGCAGTCAATCATGCATTTGCAGATCAAGAAAGTTGGGAGCTCATTTGCATGGCTTGGACTCGGATGCTAGGAGGAGCTCAGAGCTAAAGGAATAATAATTATACGGTAAATTGAGTGGATGTAACTTCCCATGAGAAGTTTTGGCGGTACATAAAACAAACAAGTATTCATTCGTTGCAAATAACCATAAAATCCTAACAAAGGCAGGGAAAGTCTCCCTGTTCGGGTCACAATCTAAACTCAGAAAATTCATTTTGTCAAGTTTATAGATAGATTACTCAAGTAACTTCCAGACTAGACTAATCATAATGGAAAATTTGTCATGTATCTGACAAAAGTTAGATAAAAAGAGTGGATCCCTGCAGCAGGTGGGGTTTTCATCTTGGACTTTGAGGCTGGCTTCATGTACTTGTTTCTTCTACCTCAACCACCATCTCTGGACAGCAGAAATTGGAGTATTCAAGAATGGAGTGTAGCGATGGACAAGCGGATTGACAGTCCTCCCAATCTTAGTCCATACACTGCTATGGTAACTTGCAGTGACAGGGGCACGATACATGAGCTTCAATAGCTGTCATATAACGTGTTTCCAGACAGTCAAAAAGCAAAGAAAATACACATAAAAGAGTCATTACGCACTATGAGCTTAACACAACCTAAATAGAGAGCAAATAAGAAAATAGAACGAATTCCCCCTTTATTTATATATATATATATATATATAAAAAAGGAAAATCAGTGGATACATTGCCACGGTTGTATCCTCACATGCGACAGAAATCAACAAACGAACTATTGACTATTTTAATTTTTCAAAATTACCTCTTGAATCCTACCCATATTTTCACACAAGTGAAAACATTAGGCACCACCACAGTTTCTTCTTCTCACTAAATCGGCAACATACAATTTTAACCCACAGAAATATATATATATATATATATAAGGGAGCCACTCCGTCACTACAGCTTGATATGGTCTATTAAGCCACATCATAATTTTTTGAGACCTTTGAGAATATTTAATTCTAGAAACAATCATGAACATTTCTTCTAAAGCCGTCGACAAGACTTTTACATTCCAAATACTTCTTCCTCATTCTTCTAGGCCACTCAGCTACCAACTTCTTGTCTATAAAGAGCATGATTGTCTGAGCTAAAGGATAGTAAGAAATGTACAACAAATTCAAGCTCTCTCTCTCTCTCTCTCTCTCTAGCTCTAAACTTTTCTAATTCTCTCCATTTCTTAACAGAGAATATAGCTAACAACACTTACAATTGAACAACAAAAAACCAACTCTACAGATGATAACAGACAAATGTCACAAACCTGCCAGTACATGAAAGTTTGTATAAGGTTGCGCTGCCACCTGCATAACATAGCATTAGAATCCAGGACACTTCAGAAGTAAACAAAAACATAACAGTGAAAGGAAATGAAAACTTGCAAGAATTGAAAAGGGAAAATGTCTCTGAGAGTCTCACGAGAACAGAGAGACAATTAGAAGGAAGCCAAGTCCAATCTCAGCATGTGAAGATACTATGCTAAGGGTGGTTGTGTTTGACTCCACCCAAACACATGGCTCTTCCAAGTACTTCCTGTCCATACAAAGAGGAAAATACAAAATCATTCAGTTACATATACCGAAAATAATAAATGGAATACAAGGGCTCACATGAGAATAGTTCAAACAATTATTTGTTTTAACTTAGGCATTGAAGATAGTTTGCAAGTAGACAAACTCTACTCAATAAAGACAAGGAAGCAGCATGACAAGGAGTCTGGCACATCAGACTGAATTAATGACCCTTCAGACTCTGGTCAGTTTCTAAACAAGGTAGTGTGGTAATAAAGTAATCTAAAAAAGAAGATGAAACTTCCCAAAGAACAAGTTGACATAAACAACTTCAATCCAACAGTAGTCAACAGCCTCAACCATAAATTGATCATCTCATTGGTGATTCTTCAGAAGCAAGGACTAGTCAACCAATCTATTATGTCCTAGTGCGTATGCATTATTAAGCTGAGAATATGGCAGGGCTATCCAGGTTTCTGTAAAAAAAATTTGAAGGGAGTAAACTCGAGGATAAACACGCCAGTAATGATTCAGGCAAGACAAAAAAGCAAGTCATACCATAGGAATCCACCCTCATTCAGAAGGTATATAGTTGCCTGTGTAGCACCTTTTAAGACAAACATTTTTTTATAAGTTTTTTTTATTTATAAATAAACAGATTTTATTAACATTTTTTAATAAGTTTTAGGACAAAGCATAACAATACATCGCCCAGGTGTAAAAATTAGTCCAATAACAGTGTGTACTTGGAGTCTTGATTTCCTAACATTTTAGGAAAACTATGGAATAGTTTATGGAAATTATATTAAAAAACATATTAGATGGTAGCATTATAAAAAATCTGAATCCTCAAAATAATCTACCATCCAAAAGCCCCAAGCATTTTTTGATAGTACCATTATATTTGTTCAGATTTGGCTCCAGGGGCAACAAGACGATAGAAAACCAAATAAGATACAAACAACTATAGTCATCAAGTGAAACCAAATAAGTGACCAACAAAACGTGCATACAATTAAAAGGTTTATAGCTCTCCTACCTGTACAAGGAGGACCGATTGAAATTACGCCTAAGGAACTTCGCAACATGTTCAAGTGCTCGACATAAGATGGGAATTAAAGAAACTGCAACAAAGATCACCTCATAATACTAGGCATGACTATGGAAAAAAGCTAAATATAACAATGGATAGAAGAACCAAAAAAAAAAAAACTTAAGAATAAGAACTGAAGGGAAGGTAAATAAGGATGTAAGAGACAAAGCAACTCTCACACTTGAGGCAAAGATTTGAAGTCACAAAGGTAAGGCAGTATATGAAGTAGATAAAATCCTTGGTTGCAATAATGGACTGAAAATAAACTTGCAAAGCCTGAAGATTCCATGCCCTTGGTTTCTGCAACAATATAAGATTGGTTAATTGATCTCAAAGAAAGCAAACTAATCATGGCGTGAAAAGTTACAAGGGCACAAAAACAGAATAAAAACTTACCCCATATAGAGAATACACAGAATATAGAGAGGAACATGCAGTGCCCATAAAGGAAAGCCGATATGCCCTTTGTGAAAGATTTCTAGGTATCAGTGGAAAAATTGCAAGCACAGCTACAACAAACACCTGAAGTCAAAAAAGATATATACGCAATATTAAAAAGAAGTTCAGACGTATGAACAAAACAATAATGGTACAAGGATCTTTCTTTCAACATAAAACGAATTCCCCTAAGTTTAAAATATTTTTTTAGCAGTTTTTTTTTTTTTTTTTTTGTGAGACTTCTCAAAGGATATAATTGCTAGATTATGATTCAGATGCACTAGAATTTGTTATTTTCACTCTGATCTACACTTGCCTGTAAAGGTATCAATTCTTCAATGAGACTACAAATCCGTCATAAAAGAAGAAAATCATGCTTGAAAGAAAAACATGAACAATGGCAGATCTGCTAGGACTTTGACTAGAAAAACAAAAAAAAAGAGTTAAAAAAGCAAAAACTCAAGCCCAGATGGGTGAATTTAAAGATTCTCTATTAGGGCTGAAGAATTTTCCATCTGGACCGGAAAAACCGACCAGACTGGGCCAAAATTTCTTGTGGTCGGTTTCAGTCCATCATTTGTGGGACCCAAGGGGTTCAGTCCGGTCCGGGGGTATGTGATTTTTGGACCATATAAAATGTTAAATAATATATGCTATCAATTTTTTTTATAAGGAAAAAAAAAAGTACATGCTATCAATTAATAATGTATCATAAATCATATGATAATATATGTAAATACATAACACATTCATACATATTCTACTATTTACACTTAATTAAAGTAATTATATAATTTTTTTAAAAATCTAAGTTGCAAGCAAGCATGAATAATCTATGTACAATGAAATTATTTGATATTCATTAACTATATATAAAATGTTAAAATTTTAATTGTAATATTGGACATTATTAATAATTATGCATACTAAAGTCTAAGTTAGTAAGTAGTAACTTTTTTTTTATAAGTAAAAATATTATATATATATATATCAATAAGAGTGACCAAGTACACTAGATGTATACAAGAAAACATCTAGCCCATACTAGAGAGTCCTTAATGACCCAAAAAGCCCTTGAAACCTACCCAAAATACACCAAGCCCGAATTGGAATGTAACACATCTCCCCAACCCTAGCCCCTTGTTTCCTGTAAAACTAATCCTCTACCCGAAAATCCCACTTCGAGAACGTCTTCACAATGCCCTCCCTTTAGTGTTCCCTCGACTTAAGCTACCTCCCTTAACATCGTAGTTGATTGCCCATGAAAGACGCTTTAACTCACTGCTATTTGGTTTCAAGCGCATGGCTCACCTCAATCGCAGTGAGTAGTGCTTTTAATTAGTCTTCATATTCTCCATGTGAAAGCCCCAGGATTTGCTGAAACCCGTTAACTTTATTCATAACCCAATCTGATGGTGAACCCGCTATACTGTTTATCGGAGGAAGAGAAACCAGGAGAATGACATTATCCCCAACCACAATACCCAACTGCACTCCCGACTCTAAACTTCCCCCACACGAGACACCAATGACAAACCGATAATTTCCTTCCCACCATATGGTTGCTCGATAGTTATATGGTTGTTGTCCATTGTTTCTGTCACCATTACAGGTTCCTCACCTCTATCAACATTGCTTGTATGTGCTCCACCCCCCGACAACCCTTGTCGTGCCACTTTGTCAAACCCTACTGCTCCCTCAGGAGACATAGAACAGGTAGGGGAAGCACTACCTTCTGTTACCCTGTTTGCATCTTCTAAAAGAGGCTCGATTGTTTCTTCCAAAGTACTCAAGACCCTGGATGGACACCCGTCTTCAACTAAAAATGAACCCTGGACAGAAGTACCAACCCCAACTACAACTTGTGCCTAAGGCCCTACTGCTCCCTTAAGAGGCATAGTGACATTGGCATGGACAAAGATGCCAGCGTCCAACGACCCTATCTGTGATGGCGTTGAAACGCTTTGCCAGCACACTTGTGGCCTTCAAACCCAAAGGATCTACCCCCCACCCTCATCCATTCTCGACCCACCACCAAAACCCATGACTAGGTCTAACCCCTTATCCACTTTAATCGTCAGATCTCTCACATACTCTATAACTCCCTTCAGTTGAGCGTTGACATCCCACAAGACCCCTATACTTCTCCCAATGTCACTTGACGGCTTTTGTCTCCTACAAGTGTCTTACCCTTTCCTTTTGCCGCTGAGCTAATCTCGGCCGGACTACCCACTAGTGACCTCAACACCACAGCGTACGAAGCACCTTTGACTGAGGAAGGTCTTTCCACTGTTTTTTCATCAACAAACTCTCCACTATTTGCATGCTTCAAAATAGTGGCTTGGATTCAGTAACACTTTGAATGGACTACAGAAAGCCTTTCCATCCAATGCCATTTGCGCCCTCCAGAATCACCAACAAACATTTCCTCCTTCCATTCCGGAATTTTGAGAGTTGCCAAAAGCTACCCCTTGCACTAACATGATGTTGAATGATAAAAACTCCATTATCCATCTTAGCTCTCTAAAGAAACCTTCATGACAGTTAAGTTCTAAACAATTCTCAACCTCCTTAGCCACCCACGAAGCTATCATCCCACCTAGACACATGAACTTAGCTATCCAACTGAGACGAATCCACATCGCGAGTCGTCATCGTCATATCCCAAATCCCAGATCAGAGAAACCCTATTGCTTCCGCTTCATCCTCCTAAGGAAAAAAGCAGATCTGTGCCCACTGCAAATCAAAGGCATAGACATAGAATGGACTCCCGGTTGTCGGAGGAAAACTGACAATGGAGTCGCCGGAGTCCGTCGATCAAGTCTGTGGAGGTGGTGGAGGCAAAGGCAAAGGCTCAGGTTGCAGTGCCCCTTAACTGTGTTAGTGGAAAAAACAAAAGAAAACTCCCAATTGTCGAAGGAGGACCAACGTCGAACACCCCACAATGGAGTCGCCGAAGTCCGTTGAGCAAGTATGTGGTGGTGGCGGAGGCAAAGGCTCAGGTCGCAGGTTGTCAGAGGAGGACCAACGTCGGAGGCCCTTCAATCGAGTCGCCAAAGTCCTTCGGTCAAGTCTGTGGCGGTGGCGAAGGCAGATGCACGGCGACAATCATCGACACCTCCGACAAAGAGAAATAGCGAAAGAACCAATTCGTCGGAAAGGACTGACGCTGGACAGCCCTTAGTGAGGACACCGGGGCCTATCGGCATCGTCTGTGATGGAGGTGAGGTGTCACTCTCCTATCGAAGGTGGGTGAGGGGTGGTGGTGGGATGGATGTGTTTGGGTTTTCTCTCGCTCACCGTGTTAGGATTTTCCCTGAAGTAAAATATGTTAGCTAAACCTTAGAGTGAAGGGTTTTAAATAACTCTAACCATAGGGTGAAGGATTCTCAATAACTTGGGAAGGCTAATAAGTAGTAACTATCAACATCATAAATATAACTATAATTAAATATTTATTTAATGAGTTAGTTACATAATCTACATTAATAATTCACTTAATTTTAATTTTAGTAATTTAAATAATTTTTTTATTAAATTATTTTGCAAAAAAAAAAAGATGAAAAGAAATTGGGCAGGATCGAACAAATAGACCGGACCAGTCCGGTCCAGTCCAAGGTGGGAAAATCCTAGACCGAAGGGGTTTGGTCTAGTCCCAGAAACCCCCTCCAGACCGACCGGACTGGACCGAATTCACTCATAGTCTCTATTGTTTTGATATTCCATATGTAACTCAATTACTGTTTTGATCGGTAATGGAAATGAACAGAGAAGTGGTGGGAAAGGATTATTTATCCAAAAGCTAAAAAAAATTATGTAACTCTAGAACAAGGACTATCATAATCCATAGAGATGAACATTCAACTCTTCCAAATTAGCCTGTCTTCTACTAACGTTGGCAAAATCACACCTTTTACAACAATTATCTGTCTACAGACTGATATATGACTTTTTTACTGTCGTCACTACTTGTACTTGGTATCCCTCTCTTTTCCCTACCTCAATAACAATTAAAAGATCAGTTCCAAAGTCAACAAGAAAAATAAGAACCAACTTTAAGGAAACAAATACAAACGTAAAATTTATGAACAGCTGGGGAGAGGAATCTTGTGAGTAATTGGAATAATAAACACACGCAAATTCGCGCACAACTTTATGCAGCAGTTTAAAATACATGGATGCATGCATAAATTAGAATTTAATGTACCCAAGCATTCATAGAGAACTGAATGGTTTGCTGATCCCAGTGTAGAGAAGTTGGATTTGGGCCCGTAGTTGCCGATGTCCCTGAAGTTCGAGTCGTTGGCCCTACAGAAATATTACGGTTCACTTTAAGGGCAACAGTAATTTTAAGGCTAGTGAAAGAGAATATAAATGTATGTGAACTAATAAATTTGTAATCTTTTAATTTCAATTTCAGATCAATAGCAAAATCCAAACTTTCAACCTGAGTTACGTGGTCGAGCTTGGTCATTTGAAGATGTTGTTGAAGCAGCGGATGGAGCTGCTGGTCTTGCTGGCTGAGATGAACCAGTAGAAGACATAGCATCTACCACGAGATCAGGATCCTGCTTATCAAATCCAAGAATCAGAAAAGATTGCCAAGGTGCAAGCAAAACTAAATGATATGTACACAAACAAAAATATGAACTCATGTCTTTTCCATAACCTTTAAAGAGCATGTGTTAAAAATCAGACACTACAACATGGCATGAACCCACAAAGCAATCCCTCATCCCATCATAGGGACAGAATCTTAACTGTAAAGGGTAATTCTTTAATTAAAATATCCATCTTTTGGCATGGTAAAAGGATAATTTCTTTTTTGTACCTTGAGAAGCAGCCACGCAGGGGAAGCAATAGGAAAGAATGTTGATTGGTTTATTTTTGATCCACATGATAAAGATACAACATTTAGGATAACAACTAACTATTCAATATCATTTATTTATTGGCAAGTCATGCGCACACCCAATGTGTCCTTGGGCCATGATCTCACCCTCCCCATATAAGAACAAGGGAAGTGTCATTTGAGCCATAGCTTTGGCAATCTCTCAATATTCAAACTTTTATTCTTAAACAAGGCAAGTCAAACGAGGAGTTCCACAGGTTAAGCCAAAATACTATAATCTATACAGATCCAACGACATCCACACACATGCACATCTCATGTCCAGGACCAGATTTGGAGAAGAAAAAGAAACAATAAGAACCCTTCGAACCCACGTAAACTCCAGATGCATGACCCCACCCATTAGAATTGTGTGTCGGGTAATTCAAGGGAACTATGTCCAGAGTCGGGAGTGCAGTTGGATATTGGTCTGGGGATAATGTTGCTCCCTTGGTCTCTCTTTCTCCAATAGCAGATTGGATTCTGCCTAAAGTTAGCAAGATTCAGCAATTTGTGGGAATTTCACATGGAGGATGTGAAGACCAATTCAAAGAATTAATCACTGCGATTGAGGTAAGCCACGCGCTTGAAACCAAATCAAGTTTCAAGAAAAACAGGGAGTTACAGCGTCTGCATTGAGCAATCAACTACGACGCTAAGAGTGGTAGCTCATCTAGAGGGAAGTCCAAAGGGAGGACATCGTGAAGTTTTAGTTGGGGTTGGGTTTTCAAGTAGCGTTTTAGTTCTACGGGAAACAAGGGGTTGGGGTCAGGCTTGGTGTATTTTCGGTTGTTTTTCACGGGCTTTTTGGGTCATTGGGGTCAATGGGCAAAGTGTTTTCTTGTATACATCAGTGTACTTGGTTATTCTTTTTTTCTATATATAATATTTTTACTTATCAAAAAAAAAAAATTCAAGGGAACACCAGTGCAGAATTGAACCTCTAATTTCACAATCCAAAACTCATCCAAAGCTCAACCTTTGACCACTAGGATGCATTCCAATGGATTCATAATGATCTGCATTACAGATAGTTGATTTTTATGTTATAGGGGGAGAAGGGGCCCACCCTTACACCAAAAAAATTGACTGCTGAGCCATATGAGGCAGGAAAGGCTCAAGTACCGTTCTAAGGGAAGAAATTTAACTGCCTATTCTGCCCAGGGAGAACATGCCATTCAACAGGGAGATTCTAAAATTGCAGAGGCTTGGTTCAATCAAGCAGCTCAGTATTGGAAACAAGCTATAGAGCTCACTCCAGGTAATTATATTGAAGAACATAATTGGTTGAAGATCGCAAGGGGTTTCAAATAAAAGCACTCTATTTATTTCTTAAATTATTTAATAGTCTTTAGAATTTTTATATTTTTCTATTATTAAGGCTGATTTGAGTTGAGTATTACATTATGTATTAAGCTTTCTGAAGTTGGGATTGACAATTATTTAAATTGAGTGTAACATTACAGACTGTTGATCATGACTAAGAGCAAATATAAAGAAATGACTATGAAATATGAACCAGACCCCTTAACCATCTCTACTTCCTGATTTAGCCCCCCTGAAAAAACCATCCCTTTTCTCTCCATACAAACCAGGACACCAAAAAAGGATGACATATCCTAATAAATGTCAACTTGAGAAACAAGCATAAGCTTTTTTGAAAAAAAAAAAAAACAAACACTAAACTTAGTCCACCCAAACCCAAATCCTTTTATAAAAGAACAACTCTCATGGGAATGAAAACAAATAAAGAAAAATTTAAACCATATATCAGATGTCTAAATGAAAAAAAAAAAAACAACAGCCCAAGAAGAAAGGACCAAATACAGTGGGAATTGAATCGACATCTAATTGCCACGAAATTCAGTAACCAAACATACATTAACAGAAGAAAAAATAATATTTTTTCATAGGTAAACATTAACAGGAGAAAAATATTCAACAATTTGAAATCACAGATTCACAGAGGCCTAAAAAATAAATCCACGCAACCTATGTCAGATTAACTAGAACCAAAACCCCAAAAGATAAAAAGGATGCATTCCCGATATCAATTTTTTTTCTTTTCGACAAACGAACTTCATGGTTTTCAGTCCTAATTCTTTAAAATACCGCTCAAAACTCGGAAATAAAGGACAATTCTAATTCCATAAAAGAGAAATTAACCCACAATCAAAGACAAACAAGATGCGGGATTGATGGGTCAGTCTGCACACAATAAAGACGGCAATTTTTTATATAAGTAAAAGACGGACAATAAAAAATTAACAAACAATGTATCAAAAAAAATTAACAAGCCCAACTATCTATCCCAACAAAATACAGACCAAATACAATCAAGAACCCAACTATGTAGAAGAAACAAATAAAAACCCAGTTGGGATTCATGGGTCATAAGCCCTAACTCTTAAGAAGACAACTTTATCGTAAAATCAACAATAACAGAGAGGAATTGTGGGGAGCGATAATTGTACGGACGATGTAGCGCTGGTAGAACTTGCGTTTGAAGTGGTCAACGACATCGGAGCGGGAGGCCATGTTGGGAGGGATGAGGACGTTGGACCAATATTCGGCCCATCTGGAATCGTTCTCGTAGTCGTAGGCCGCCGCCGCTATTCTCTTCACCCTCTGCTGACCCTCCGGTGACTCTTCACCCATATCTCTTTCTCCTCCCCTTCCACGACAGCAATACCACCAACACCGCTATATGCTAATTTTTCCTCCAAACTTCCAACAGTCTAGTCATGGCGAAGTGACAACTTTATGAATTAGAATATCCAGAAAATAAATGGGATAATTACGT
This sequence comes from Pterocarya stenoptera, assembly GCA_003123785.1. Classification (NCBI taxonomy): domain Eukaryota; kingdom Viridiplantae; phylum Streptophyta; class Magnoliopsida; order Fagales; family Juglandaceae; genus Pterocarya; species Pterocarya stenoptera. The sequence goes on from QEOT01004609.1 coordinate 26,406, forward strand.
ATTCAAAAGACTCGCTACAAATTAAAAAGAAGGAAAAAAAAAAAATAGAATTAGTAAATTAGTAAATTTAAAATTTATAAGAGAAAATTATTTTTTAATAGTAATCTTTAGGATGTAATCAATATGATTTGATCTGATTTTAGATAAATTTTGAAACTGAATTGGTATATGCCGATTTTACATTTTCAATAGTCGATACTGCACCAACTACCATCCTAAATCTGTACTTTTGGTTTTACCAATTCCAATCCGGTTTGATCTAATTTTTCAATTTTTAATATATATTAAATATCTAATTTCTTATATTTATATAAATATTAGTAATACACTAATATTATTAATATATAATAATATTATCGATATAGTAATATTATTATATGTTAATGATAATATAATAATTAATATGCTAATGTATATTAGTATTACTAATATATTTATTAAAAAGAATATGTTGAAAATTTATTAAGCTATAAAGTGTAATTAATATATATTTTATATTTAAAACATATGATCAAATAAATGTTCATGTTTAAGTTTAAGATTAAAGTTTTATGTTATAAATTATAATATAACATTATTTCATATATAATTATAATTTATAAAAATTATATATAATATATAAAATATTATATAAAATATTAAAAATATATAAATATGCAAACTGGTTCGGTTCGGTCCTAAAAGATATAAAATCGAGACTACACCGGTTATGACCAGTTTTTAAAATGAAGGAACCGATTCCAAACCAAATATATAGTTCAAGCCGATTTTCTGTTCTCAGGTTTATTTTTATAGTCCTAGTGGTCCTCACTTTTTCCAAAATTAATACTCAAAGACTGAGCACTCTAGGACTATAACGCTTTGTTTGGAGGTTGAGATGAGATAAAAATTTTATGAATAATAGTGAAATAATTTGAGTTAAGATATTTTATGAGATTTTGAAAAATAAGAGATAAGAAATTAAATAAATTACTTTTGTATTTTATTTGAAAATAGATGAAAGTTGTAATGATTAGACAAAAAAGTTAATCAATTGAAATTAAAAGGTATTTGTATTTGAATGATGTTTAAATGTTGAGAAACCAGCCCCTAGGATTTGTTTGGATGTTAATATAAGATGAGACAAGATAATAAATTTGTGAATAATAATTAAATGGTTTGTGAATAGCAATGAAATAGTTTGAATTAAGATGCTTTATTAGATTTTGGAAAAGGAGAAAAAAAATGTTGAATAAAAATATTATAAAGTTAAAATATTATTATAATATTATTTTTCATTTTGAGATTTGAATAAATTTGAATTGTTTTTGTATTTGTTTAAAAGTTTGGAAAATTGTAATGATTAGCCTTAAAAGAAAATTATATTTTCTTTTTATTCTTTTTTTAATATCTTTAATCATTTAGAAAATTAAAAAAAATTCCTAATAATCACTTTCTTAATCATTAATTAAAAAGAATTTTAAAAATAAAAATTAAAAAGAGTAACAGAAAAATAGTAGAAGAGTGGTAAGGCTATCATTGTTTTTTTTTAGAATACTCCGAGTGATATGCGGAAAAAGTCGATTATTGAACATTGCTTTCTCAAATGGAATCCTACCATTGTTGACTTGTAAATTAATTTATGGGCACTTTCTTCGTATTGGTAAAGAAAATAGCGAGATTGTTGGTTCTAGAAAAAAGAAATAACGTTCATCATCCTAACTTTTACAATCTATAGTCACATTTGTTAAATCATCGACAAACCATTTAAAACATTGAAAAGTAACGGTAATCTTTTTCTTAGATTTTTTTGAAGATATAACATTTTAAATAATTTTATATGTAATCATTTAAATTAATGTCTCTTAAAATAAAGTAAAGATACAAATTTTGCGCATGGAAGTTCTAAAACTGTATATAACATTACTCTTTAAAAAAAAATATAGACCTGTAATTAAAAATAGATTTATCCGTTTGGATTGAGAGATGAGATGATATTGTTTTAGATAGACATGCTCAAACATAAGATTGAGAATGAAAAAAATAATCTAAAACAATAAGAGTAGATTTATGGGTTTGGATAGTTATCTCAATCAATCTCATACTATCTCATCTCTTTTCATTTACTTCTCAAATATCAATTAAATATAAATATTTTTTAATTTTTAATCTTTTAATTTTTCTTATATTCATTATATAAAAAAATATTACAAACTGATGTAGTTTGAAGTAGTTCGTTAGATTATAAAGTTACTTTTATTATAAAATAAATATAACAAATCAGATGAAGTCACGTCAATTTGTATGATTATTTTGTATAGTACGGATGCTATATCCATGATTATTTAGTAGTGCTATTTTTTTTCCTACTCAGACTATTTAACTTTACTGAATACATGTTGTACTTCAAGAGTAGTGCTGCTAAGACTAACCAAATATCTCTATAACATCACTAATGTGAAAGACATGTATGAAAAGCTTTGGTTTAATTTTTTAATTTTCAATTTTTTTTATAAGTAGCCTTACTCGGGCTAAGAATCGATTATAGGATCATATCATAGATTTGATTTTTTAATTCATAACCTCGAACCATTTATATCATGCTTAGTATTTGGATGGGAGCAACTTCTGAAAACTTATGCGGGGGAAACAAACATCTTCTGGCACGGTTGCTTCAGTTGCCCTATGCAGCACATAGATTTCACCACTCTTCAATGAGAAAGTGAAATATAATTTACAAGTAGTTGCAGTAATTAGAAGCCTGCTAATGAATCTTTTGTTTGCACTCTCTCTCATGGTTTTTTCCTAACACAGAACGCTTTCAGACTCAAATGTTTCATTGTCTGCAAGATGAGCGGCGAGAAGCCTGTAGGATTAATTTAGCAAGCTTTGAGTTGTCAAGGTTGCTACGTATTTCTTCGTCTCCTTCTGGAAAGACATCTTGTCTCCTTCCTGATAACAAACCATGCATGTGCAACCCATTCTCTAGTTCAATGGCCCCTTCCAAGCTTCGTACCACTCTTTCGAAGCAAAGATATCGTCCGCTTGCTCCATTATCCATTGCTTCGTAAACATAGACATGGGCCTCTGCCACTTTTTTAACATCTCCGGTAGCTAGGATGCCTTGTTGTAGCATGCTCTGCCCACCTTTGTTTCAAATATTATTGGAAACATTGAGATTAACTTGTGAACTTTTTTGAAGTAGAAATATTATTTGCAGGCATAGGCTTGAAACTCGTGGATGGCAGATTCATCACATCTTGTCATGTCTTTCCGACCAAAAATTGACAGGAAGTGGAGAATAAAACTAAAGGGGAAATATCAACTACCTTTAAGGTATGGTACAGAGGTTTCTTTGTGAGCATTTGGGAATGAGGGGGCCATGATCAGTCCAGGACACAGAGTAACAAGCTCCACTTTCATTTCTTCAGACTTCCTCCAGGCAACTTTCTCTGCTATGGTCTTGCCCAAGGCCAGCCAAAGCTGTTCATCACAACAAATGAAGAAACCATTATCAACTACAATCAAGAATAAAGTCGTGCCCTTTGAACTAAGAGAAAGACAAACAATGTGTGGAAAGGATGGAACTTTCAACTTTAGGTATATTTACAAAATCATGGGATAGGCATAGTAATTCAACCAATCTAGTTAAGGTGGGAGTTTATTTTCACAAAGGTGAAAGATGTTAAGGTAAAGGCTGGCAACCTAGTAGAGAGAGAGAGAGGGCTTGAGAAATAAAAAGGTTCAGGAAACAATAATAGCACCTTTTCAAGTGATAAATTGCTTTCAATTATGCTGTTAGTGATCATTTAGAGCCTTTAAAAAGGATGGTGCTGAAAGATAACAGTCACTGATTCAACTGATATAATGATAATCCATTATGCAGACTGCTAATGATGAGGCTTCTAATAGAATCAATGAAATAAAATAAAATAAAAAAAGTTGAAAGTACCTTGTTTTCTCTGCAGAACCCTTCATCACTCCAACTAGTCTCATCAACAACCCTCTCCACACTGCCACCTTTCCAGATAGAAGAAAG
>QEOT01004611.1:590-39081 GCA_003123785.1 Pterocarya stenoptera
GGGGGGGAAATTACATTTTATTCTTCAAACTAATATTCCTTTTACATTGTATATGACTACTAAATTATCAAATTTATCATTTTACATCCTAAATTATCATTTTTTGTACAATTTGTCTACTCATTTATGTTAACGTCATATTTTGTACGTCTTTAAGTCAGATTTTAGTAACTCAAGTCTTTAGAATTGAGCATACAAAAACAAAAAGTAGAAAGCAGCTAGGAGAGAACGGCCTTGGGATCAGGGAGTTTCTAATGCCAAAGTCAATAAAATTAAAATTTTGTAAATAATGAGAGAGTCTATAGACCAAAGAGCTTTTTCCTACTTGAAAATTGTTATTTATACTCGGAGCTTGGAGGAGACAGATTGTGCCTGACCCTATAGAACCCATGTCCTTTTTACTGTTTCTTTTGTCGGAATCCTTTAAATACAGCGTGCCTATGTAACGGTGCCATTAATGTGGCACGTTGCTCGAGTAATGATGTCATTAATGCAGTTTGGTTTCCCGATTTGTTCTTCTCTGCTGGTGTTTTCGGTGGTTCATGGATATTTCCAAATCAGAAGATTAAAGGTTCTCTATTTTTTTCGTTCTACCCTGTATGAGTCCCCATAAGCGGGCTGTGATGTCAAGCTTGTTCGTCCAATCAGCCATCATTGTTTACTTTTTCTTGCAAGTAACTTGCTTCGTGGGCAAGTTTGGATCCTGAGGTGGGGAATCGGGACAAAGTTCATTACTCTCGGTCGAGCCCAATGAGCTTATCAGTGAGGGGAAAATCCTGTTACAATTTAGATGGTCATATTGCAAAATAGTAATAGGATAGGCATGATAAAGTAAGAATTTTTCAAAGAGTAATTTATCAATATTAATTCTAAGTAGCTAACAAATTATCATACAAATATTTTGCACAAACTTTATCCATAAAGTACCAAAGGTAAAACAAGATTACCACTCGTTTTTGCAATAAAATAAAACAAACTTTAAAACCAAGGAGTGCGAAAAGGAAAGGAGGCTAGTCGTTATCTGTTGCAAACACTTTGGTACTGTCGGTTCATATTAATTCATTTATATAATATGCTTTCATTTGGCCAAAAGGGGAATTGAATAATAAATTACTAAACAGAGAAATAAGCATAATTTGGACTTGTCATAATCAAAGCTACTGACCTAATTTTAGGTGAGAACACACATTTCCAACTTATTCGGGAATTCTTACGAGCTGAGATGTCTAGTACTTCACCGATATTGCCTAACTATTAAATTTTAATTTGACTGAAACCCGATTTCAAACTCGTGTGAAAATGAAATAATATCCCAATAAGTGAGTCATTTTACCTAGTTTCCCAGCCCCCTTCATCACCAATTTTTCCCCATATCCTTTTTATTTTTTACTAAAAAAAAATAAATATTTGTGAGGAATTAATTGTAACAATAATGACTATTTATGACGAAAATAAACTTATTTTAACAAAAAATAGTCATTTTCACTAAAAATATCAAAGCAAGCAGCTAGAAAGTCATAAAATATAAATATATTCTAGCATTTTTTAAGAAATTTATAGGAGAAGGACCAGTGTCTCTATATATATATATATAGGACTTGGCACGAGGGAAATATGGTCCTTGTCTTGCTCTTAAAGCTTAATGGGAGTTGAGCATGTATCATTCATGTACGTTGGGCTGCCTTTTTCAACGTTGCTAAATGCTGATGTTGAGAACCTTTTTTTTTTTTGAAAACAGATTTCATTTTATTTAATAAATCGAAATTATAACTATGACTTATCAATACAGAAAAATCTAGACTATAAACCAAACTACGTATCTGCTTTGGGGTATCTTCGCACACATTGTGGTGGACATTATCTTAACTTCTCAATAACTATCTCCTAAAAGAGAAAGCTCTATAAAAATAGAACTGAATAGCCCCCTTCGTCCTCTCAAGGAGTAGGAATACGGGATATTGCTGCTATGGACACAAAGTCCAATAGCCTGTTTCTTCTTTTTTAATAATTAAACAACAAAAACTACAATACAAAACACAACAAAACCACAAGCACCAGCATGAGTCCAGACAGCACGCCCACCGCAAGCATTGACCTCACGAGTCCAGATGGCACGAGCACCCAGCTCGCGCACGGACAACAGCCTCCACATAGGCCGACTATAGGATCGCCCGTCACTCTGGGCCAGCTCTTGCCCCATATTACGTCCGATCTAGCGGCTCAACACCTCACTCGAGTCAAAACACCTGGGCTCATCCTAAACAACACATGGGCTGAACAACGCACCAGCTCTAAATAAAAATAACGACTCTTAAAAAAAATTAACACATGGGTTGAAAAAACACATAGGCCCATCCTAAACAAAAATCAGCCTGTTTGCAAACAGTGGAATGGCAACTAGGGTTTCATCTCTAAACCTTTAGGCCGCCGCCCCCCAACCTTTTTCTTTTTTTCCTCTGTTTTCCTTCCTTCTTGAGTTCAGTTCTCAACATCAACATCATCAACGAGTGAAGCTGATGTTAAGAACTGATCAACTTAAGAAAAAAGAAAAAAAAAATGTCTTTGAGAATATATATAGTACCTCTAGACTCTGCTTGAACTACTTCTTGCAAAGTCATAAATCATTATCAGTGTTCTTTTTCTTTTTCTGTTTTTCCTTTTCTTGGGAAGTATATTTGGTGTTTAGTGTTTTTAAGTAGCAAGTTGAAGAATATTGTCAGAAGCAGCCCATCCTTTTAGGACTAGTTTGGATAGTGGAGTATTTTGATAATATTTTATAATTATTTATTATCTTATTATTACTTTTTATCTATTTTTATTACTATTTACTAATATTTAATATTTTATCATTATTTTTTCATTACTGTTAACATTTGAGATTACCTCACTATCTCAATCCTTTAATCTGCTAAGCAACCGTAGGCATAGGAGCAAAGGATAAAATTAGTGTTTGTAAGTAGCAGGTCGATCAAGAATATTGTTAGAAGCATCCCATCCTTTCAATCTTATTACTTTAATCTGTTACGCAATAGTAGGTAAAAAAAAAATATGCAAGCACGCATGTTTCAGTTAAAAAAAGAGCACAATCTATCATTAAAAAATAATATTTTTTTATAGATTTTATATTTATCTATACTGTTTTCAATAGACTACTTTATGACTGTATTTCAAAAAATTTTAACGGGATAATTGGTCAAATTATCCAAACATGGTATGGATGGATACATGAGGCGCGCAATGGTAAGAACAAAATCCACTGCAAAGGTATACAACATACAAGCTCTCATCCTCCATTTTCCCCTCTATTACAAGGTGGAGATCAAAAGAAGAAAATATCCAGCATGTAGAGAAAGTATATCCATTTTTTTCTTGCACCAATCTCCAAATTCTACTAGTCCAATTTTATTTTTCTCCCTTCTTCTCTTTCTCAGATTCTCATGGAAGATTATTTATATTCATGTAACAAGCATAGGCTACTAGCCAACTACAATAAATATTGAAAAGAAAAATCTATATATATAATATATTATAATTTGTTCTCTTCATTTACATATTCTGGATTCACTTTTTAGTTTGCAGCTCTCGTATGGCATGCAAAGAGTACTGATCTACAACAAGATAATTAAGCATAATTAAAAGCCCTTTAGTGATTGCAGAACAAGATTCTTCAAAGACATTGCTTTCTCTGAAAGTCAAGAATTTTTGTTCTCTTTAAAACTCGATAAAAATCTAAAGCTCGATCGAGTAACTAAACTACTACTCGCGCGTTGGCAATCTTTTCTATAAAGTCGATAATATAAATATATATATATAAAGCATGTACGGCCATTACTAATAAGACTGATGTTATGGCCGATATTGAAAAATTATACTTATTATGATATTGATGTGTGTTTAAATATAATGACAACAAATCAAATATTAGTGTGTAATGTATGAATGATAAGTAGCATTTTTCTTACGGATATTAATAAATAATCGAGTTTTTCCAATTTTCAAATTTTCTAGAGCATAACAATGGTCTCCTTAATTAATCAATATTTGTATATAGCCAACTACCATTTTGTTTTTTAGCAGTTAATCCCAATCAATTAGTACAAATCCCATGCATGTAGCTAGTGTTGTTTGGTAATAATCAGCTTGCATAAAAAAATATATATATTTAAACATCGACGTAATACATGATGATACGTCAACCCCCAATCAAGATCGTTAAAACTCATTTGTATCGCTAATAAGTGAATAGCATTACTACGTACAGTCCCTATTTGGAGATTACATTGCAAGCCTAGTTAATTTTATCTTTAAATTTTTTTAAAATTACAACAATATCATTATCAAAATAATACTTTTTTTCATTTAATAAATAGCTTGCACATGCAAATTGCAAATAAAATTTCTCAAAATGAATTCCTTAAAGATTCGATTTCAAGATATAAAAGCATAATAACAAAGTACTGATTTCCCTAGATATATAATACTCCCGACCGACCAACTCTCAAAAGCAACGTGGCCATAAATAATTCACGCAAAAGCAATGAGGAATTATATTGATTGGCATATATATCTTATCTTCTTATGTCTCCGCATATCAACAGTGTTTTTTGGTTTACTATTTTTCTTCCGGATTTGTTCCTCATGTATCTGTCCCGCATAGGATCCGTCGCGCAGCGAAATGAAGAATGTTCCTCATGGAGCCCACGTGTCTATGCAGCTGCATGCCGACATACTCCGTTCCTTCCTCTTGATCAATTTATTTATATGTACCCAATCCAATAAGATAAGGATGGGTGTTGAAAGATTTACAATATTAATGATCAAATAGACATCATGAAGTGGATAAAGGGTTGTAAGTACTTGTGTAATATTGTTTGACACTAATTTCGACTTATCAAATGTAGATAGGGTTACATGATTTGTCTGATGTGTCTTTCTTTATAAGATTTTTGGAATATTAATAGATCATAAATGTCTTAAGCCAATTCTTTTGTATGTTTTAAATTTAGATAAGATATGCAAACATGTGATAATTTGAAGACCACGAGAGTACTAGAATGTGCAAACCAGACCACATAATGTGATGTGGGTGCGCGTATGTGCGTTGAGTGGAAGAGACGTAATCCAAGGACAATTATTTATGTATGTCCATTAGTATCCGGACAAAGGCTTGGGTATAAGATATATAAGATAAGAAGCAAGTGTACAAGTTAAGTTAGGTAGTGATCCATCAATCGCATCCTTAATTCATCATCTCCACGCAATTTGTCTCCTTTGCATCACCCAAATGATTCTCTATGGTTTCTGCAAAACGCCATCTCCAACTCCAAAACGACAAGTCGGATATTATAATTCGATTCTTTGGAGCTACATATGTGGGAGTTTTGTGTTGTATGGATCGAGAACATGAATGGGTCAGAAATGGTGGCCTCTTTAAGAAACAAACTCACATATCCATGTCTTTGCTGGACTCTGGGGTTTATTTTTTTTAAGGCGATGTGATATTGTGTTCAAGATTAGAATCCTAAGTAGTTATTGATACTATTTTGGGAGCTGTGAAAATGAAACAACATTGTTGGGTCCATGAATCTGACACACACATATACACACTATTTTGGTAGGGCCTTTTACTTCATTTATAGTTCCAATTTGGAGAGTTCTTAATCTGCAATTTTCCCTTTCTTTGTCCTCAATGGGTCTTCCTATAAAATGGGGCTAACAAATTTTTTTTTTTTTTTTTTTTTTTGAGAATGAGAGCAATAAGGTGATCTTGCTATAATTGTATTGCCATCTTGCTCAACACGCGCACACCCACACATATACAAATATATAAATTATATTCATATCCTCACACTATACACTACACATCATTTTTTTTTCTCTCTTATCAAATATGTGGTATATGGATGATGAGTAGAAAATTTAATTATATCTTTATTATATATAAAGATATATCACACATTATTTACATATTCTATTTATTATTTTTCCCTTTGATCATGCGTTAATTTGGAATATATTAAGACCATTGAAGATATAGAAACTCTTTCTAAGCCCCTTAAATCCACTTTTACGATAGAAAATGCTATTCATAAATATACATATAAATATATAAATATTTTTCAACATCCTCTCATCCCCTTGGAATAAATGAAATCTACTCAATTACGACATGTTGTATTGATCTTATTCATTGATCTACGTCCAACCATTTGTTAACTCTCATGATCTCCAAAGCCCATGGCTGAGGCCCGTGTCCTCTGCAGTACTATCATGTACGAATTGATTGGACAGCATTGTGACAATTCAATGTCATTTTCATTTTAGGTTGCACGTCCATTTGGTGTTGCATTTTTTTTTATTTTTTTCTCCAAGAGAAATTGAGATTATTATTAGTGGTAGAGAGTGTCGTAGGTGCAAAATAGTTGTCAAAAAAGGGTGTTATCCATCCACCTACCATGGTACCACCTATTAAATTAAACTTGCTAATTTCCCAACTAAATTAATTAATTGCGAGATTATTGAAAATGAAAGATTATATAAAGGTAGGATAATAAGATTATATTTTGTTGACCTTTTGGAGTCCTCTACTTGTCTTTATCTCTATTATATTTTGGCATTTACCGATGAAGAGGAAACATCCATAGATTCGCCCAGATTACCATGGCCTACATAAATTCTAATCAGTAATGGAACACTCACCAGCTGTTTCATATTTATTTATTATTTTTGTTTATTCCTGGAGCACCGAAAACGATGCAGAAGAAAACATGAAAATATCTAAAGAAACATACACATCAACACGATTACGTAGTTACAACCATACAGAATATATTTCGAATCAAGTTGGGTTTACACCAATCTAAGCAATCTGGGCCTTTTCAAGAGTGACGATGATATCAAAAACCATGCCACAGGCCCTTTACCACCACCTACAGACAGTATGAATAGGTCCGATTTCGGAGTGATCTAGGCCTTTCTACTATGGATTAGGACCCCAACTCACCTATGGGCCACACTTAAAAACAGATACGTTCTCACTATCTCCAACCTATTTATTAAAATATTTTTTTTTATATACATAACATATAATATTTTCATCTTATGACATGGAATATGAATATCTTAATACTTTTTTATTATATGGCCCACTACAATAGAATGAGTTTCACGCTATAATCCGGTACTACCTAATAATTATTTGAACTTATTGAATAGTGAGTGTGATTTTTTTCCTTTTCAATATGAATGCCTCAATCTCTTGTTCTTTCTAGAAATTCATAAAGATATGCTTAGCTAAAGATTCAAATGATAATCTCAGCAGGCACAGTTCCTACAACCTTAGGGAGCAAAGTAATGAATTAATTCGTGCGAAGTAAGCCCACAGAAAGTCACTCAGATGAAATAGTAACAGTCTACGGCAACACACAGTTTGTTAATTTTTTCCTTTCACAATGCAATCTAGGGGTCACAGAAAATGGTATATAGTCTAACCATGTCGCGAAGAACTCGGGGCAGTGGCAAGGGCTGTGATGTGTAATCTCAAATCTGACCTGTCCCAAGAGGCTGCCTAGAGGTATCACCAGATGCCCATGCTTGATAGTCCTTCACAAGCTGACAACCAAGAATGAAAATACAAGATCAAATAAGATGACCTCGACCGGTACATGAACCAGATATTATTTGCCTTGAGCAGACAATTACCAAATATTTTAAAGCTAATGTGAGGACCAGAAAGAATGACAATGGAAGGTCATCTAACAGATTTCCACTGAATATAAGATTATCTGCATTTAATTAACATTTGAAATATTACACTGTATTGCTGTTGTTATTTTATGTGCAAGGTTCTGCATAGTTACATTATATACATATGGGCTCGTAGTTTATTGCTAAGTACAATCTATGCACAACCAGAAGAGAGCAAAATGCGTTATATTAAAAGGTGAGGTAGTGGCACCCAATCTAATGATGAATAAGCTTTCTCTGAAACTAAGATGATGGTTCCACCTTCAAATGCTCAACAACACAATAGAGCAAATTTATTTGCATGGGGGACAAACAACAAAATATATCCCATACTAGCTGTTGATTTCCACTAGCAAATCTGAGAGAGCATGTCTCAGCCCAAGCTGTGGTAGTCTAGTAGTAGTTGGAAAACATGTTTACATTTCTACCCGCAAAATCTAAAATATATTATAACAGCAGTATTTACCTTTATTTCCAAGAGATCAAGTGCAAAAATTTTGAAAACTTACTAGGCCTCAAGCATAAAAAGGACAAGTGGGAGATCAGCAGGATTCATGCGACCAATTCAGCACCATTCAGCCTATCTATAGTAAGAATTTACCTTTATTTCCAAGAAATTGAGTGCAAAAGTTTTGGGAAGTTATTGGTCTCAAGCATAAAAAGGACAAGTGGCAGATCAGTAGGATTCATGTGACCAGTTCCGCACCGTTCAGCCTATCTATTGTAAGAATGTTAAATCAAATAGGCTCGAGTGCATTTGGTTTTTAGGGAGTACCGTTTGTTAAAAAGAAAAACTAAGGGAGGCCTGGGAGCACCAAAATAGGTAGGTCTAACCAACAGAAAGTTTCCACATGGAAGACTCAAGGAGGAAATGTCGTTGATGTTGTTCAATACCAAAATTGCTATATGGTTGTCACATCAAAAATTACAACATGCTCTAAACACGCAGCTAAATTTATGCAGAGTGAATTATTTGAAAGTAGCAAAATGCAACTTTCCTATTTGATTTGGTAAATTGAAAGCTAACTAAAATTTCAACAAACCTGTGCCATAAACCGGGGTAGCATAAGCCTTAGTATTTGCTCGAGAACTTGGGTTCCAGTTGATTCAATCGCTTGCACCGGAATTACACGAAATGCAAAAGGAATCTCAATGCTAACCTGGATGCCACATAATTATCCCAAGACAAGCTTTAGATTCTTATAATTACCTTAAAACCTTGTATTATGAATAGAAAAGATCACTTAAAACTCGTAACCTCAATCACAGTATCTGAGGTCAGTCGTTGAGCCAATGAATTGATTTGGTTGCTCCCACATGATATTCGGTTCACCATAGAAGCTGCATTCCCATACCAAATTCAATGTCAAAGCAGTCCTGAAAAAAGCATAAACCAAATAACTCGACATGATAAAGATTTTTCTAGGTGACTTCTATGTCCACCTCTCCATCATTAAATAAATAAACAAATAAATCTTGTACCAGCTTTTCATTTTTTCACCCAAAGTTAATCGTATCAACAGTGAAAGGTTATCAGTAAATTGATAGCAATTACCCTGTGTACCTATTTGATACACTGCCTCCTGTTATTGCATAGAATCAAAGTTATTGAAAGTGACAGCAGTTTACCTCTATGCCCATGTGTGTGTGGGGGAAATTCCATATGTAGTTTAAGAGTAAAAGTGTTACCCTCTGTAATGCCAGCCATTAGCAATGTGCTTGTCATTGGGGAAGCTGGATTAGTTGTGACAGTCTTTGATGTTGATTACAGCATTTTTGCTACTTCACTCCCTAGTTCAATTAAGGACTGGTTTGGTTACACAAAACCAAACTATATCATCTCATCTCATTTCATCTCATTTTATATAATCATTATAACTTTCTCAAACTCTCACACAAAATATAATAAACAATTCAATTTTTTCAAATTCTAAAACAAAAATTATATTATAACAATATTTTATTCAACTTTCAACAAAACATTTAATCTCATCTCATCTGAACTGTGTAACCAAACGAGGCCTAAATCTCCTAGCCACCCCTTTTCTTTTTTTCCTGAAACACACTTTCTTACAGCTTTTCTAACCAGATCTGATATATATGTTCATGCCATGTAAAATGTAGGAAGTTATTTGTTTTGACTGTACGGAAAGCTGGTAAGCCAAATTTTTTAAGACCATGGCAGACTGTCAACCGTGTGTGGCGGAGTTTGAATCAATAATCTTTTTAATTTTTTTTTTTTGATAAGTAATCGATAATATTATTAATAGAGATAGGCAAAGCCCAAGTACATAAGATGATATACAAGAGAAAATACCTATGTAGGTCGACGTAAGGGAATAATCTTTTTAATTAACATAGTTCAAATGCCATAAATAGCCACTCATCCTGTTCTACAACATACAAACTACAAAGCAAGAACCGACCATATAATTATGTCCCATTACAAATCTCACTCCATTTTGTGCCAAGAATCACAACTTTCGAATGTTAACTCATCTCAAGAATTACAATCGGCTTTGTTTGAATTCAAAACTTACTTCAACTCATCTCATCATTACAATTTTCTCAAATGTTTACACAAAATATAATAAATAATTCAACTTTTTCAAATTTCAAAACAATAATAATATTAAAAAATAATATTTTATTCTACTATTCACAAATCATCTCAACTCATCTTTGAATGTAAACGGGAGAGTTTGGATACAAAATACAAAACCGAATAAACCGAATACAAAATACTCACTAACCGTCAAATTTGTCATTCTGTGCAGCAACAATCGGCGAACCCTCGAGCTGCACCAAAAACCATCATCAGAACCAAAAGAGTACCACCACAAGCACGCTGCAAGATGAAAAGGGAAAATTCAGACCTTGCATGACAAGAGCCTAATGCAACACCCATTGGGCTGCTCTTCCACCCTGACAAGCAAAACAGGGCAAACCTCAAACGCAAAGAACTTAATACTATATACATAACACCTAAACGTGTTTTCATCCACCCTCTCGATCCGTTCTGCATCCAGCACCGAGTACTGACTCGCCGGCAAGCTCATATACTCAACTGCAACAACAAAGAAAACCCTCATCAAAACCCCAATTATTTAGAATGTTAAATACATTTTCGCATCCTATTATTACTTAGTGGCCGTTGGAGTTGCCGAACCGAAACGGACTCTCTACGCCGAGCAACGAATCGGGCTCTCTGTGTTGAATTCGCCAAGATGCGAAGCGAGGGTCGGGGAGATTTCTCAGCTGAGGAAGCTAAACCCAACTGACCATGCCTGAGGTAGAGAGATTTACCAGTGTTCGCGCCTGGATATGAAGGGGGACTCCTTCCAGCATTACAATAACAGTAAGAGCACATAGCCATCTACCCACAAGTTAATTTCTCCAAAAATGATATATATACAAAACTATTATTTCTTATCTGGAGGACCTTGAAGATTTGCAGGGGGATGGGCTTCGTGTAAGCGCGTCTAGAGGGTAATTTGGATAAGCGGCGAGGGATCAGGCCACGAGGACGCAGGTTGCTACTCCATTACAGTGCTGGAAAGGCGCAGGTTATGAGTCACGTGATTATCATTTAATTTAGGCCCGCGAATGGGCCAATGGCAAATGCCGTGCGGGACCTCTTTCTTCAGCTTGCTGTCAAATGCTGTGATTTTACGCGGGCGTACTTCAAAAATAAATTTAGAACTTCAACTAAAAGGAGCAGGTTGCGCACAATCTTCGCCGCTCTCATCCAAACCATGAACCTGTCGCCTTATTCCATCATTTTGCCAAAATGCGCCGCTGTGATTCAATTCATTATCAACTAAAATGTTATGAACTTAATCGAGTGAACATTCGAATGAAAGGATAAAAAATATGTATTCCATTCATTAATGCCATCGAAGTACAACGAGATGCTAATAACCCAAAAAATCTTTACATTCAGGAACCATTAAACCAATTCAGAAAGTACCAAAACAACCCCACTAGAACCTGAATGTTTTCCTGAAATAACAAAACCCTAAGAGCTGGTGAACTTTGTGACCGCCTTAGTGCCCTCCGACACGGCGTGCTTGGCAAGCTCGCCTGGCAAGACCAGCCGCACCGCCGTTTGGATCTCGCGCGAGGTAATTGTCGGCTTCTTGTTGTAGCGTGCGAGCCTGGAGGACTCCTGGGCGAGCTTCTCGAAGATATCGTTGATGAAGCTGTTCATGATCCCCATGGCCTTGCCGGAGATCCCGATGTCCGGGTGGACCTGCTTCAACACCTTGAATATGTACATCTTGTACGTCTCCACGCTTCTCTTGGCCTTCTTCTTCTTCTTGTCGACGCCCGACGAGGCCATTTCTTTAGGGAGCTTCTTCTCTGCCCTTGGCTTCTTCTCAGCTGCCGCCGCCGCTGCAGGAGCTTTCTCCGCCGGCTTCTTCTCGGCTGGCTTCTTCTCTGCCTTGGGCGCCATTCGAAATGTGCTAGAGAAAGAAAGAGCGCTTGATTTGTTTCGAGTTTGTAAATTGGAGGTGATAAGTAGTAGTAAAGGCATGGACGTTTGTTTATATAGAGGCGCGAGATGAAAGCTGATTCGTCTATTTCGAGTGACGCGGATACATGAAGTGGACGGTTGGATTTTCATCAGCAACAGTTAATGGTAGAGATTCCATTTTAGATGGTATGGATTTCATAAAAAATTGAATTCTAGTGCGCGTATTTTCATGCATCTTTAGCCTTCAGGATTGTAAAATGGAGGGTAGTGTGAGGTGTGAGCGGCAAACTGGGTCGGTGGGTACTCAGAAAATTATCTTGCTCGTTTAATTACAAATCAAATTCATCTCTTTTCATCTATTAAGACTTAAATTTTTATATAAAATATAATAAATAATTTAATTTTTATAAATTTTAAAATAAAAATAATATTTTATTCAATTTTTATCTTATCTTATATTTATAACCAAATTAGATATTTAATAAATACTTTTATAATTATAAACAAAAGTTATTTTTTAATTTTTTTCAAATTATATTTTCTTTAAATGAAAGATTTTTTTAAATATGTTTTACATTGAAGTTTCGTAGAAATTCTATTTTCTAAATAATATTAAAAATTTATTCTAGCAATATTTTAAAAATAAAGGTCTCGAAGATGGATCTTAATATATATTTTTTTTATTTTAAGAAAGTGTTTTTTAATGTTATTATGAAAAAAAATTTAAGTGCTTAGAGATATAAAAAATGAATAAAGAAATTAAAAAGATCAAATAATCTTATTTGGACCCATTCTCGGACTATCGAAAGTGTAGGATGACACATATTTTAATTTTATAATAATTTTTTTTATTTTTTTATTCGTTTTTAAAATCTCATAAAACATTTTAACTTAAATAATTTCATTATTATTTATAGATCACGCCACTATCAAGACCTAAAAATTTCATAACAAAATTAAAACTTTAACAGTAACTCAATAAAAGTTGTATAGTATTGTATTATTTAATGTTTTGAAATATAGTAACATACGACTCGTAATCGACGGTTCTTACTTCTTCTCCCGACACGTTCCAAATCCACGTGGCATTATTGAAGGATCATAAAGGACAAAAATATATTGAAATAATCACTATTCATCACACTCCCCCTTTTTTTTTTTTTTTTTTTTATCAAATTTTTTTATATGAATAGTGAATAAAAAATTTGAAATATTTCAAAAAAAAAAATCAAAAATAAATTTTTAAAAAAATATTAAAAAATATTAAAAAGTATGGAGTGTGGAGTGTGGGTGAATAGTAAGAAGTTGTATAGCAAATCCCTTTTGTGCTCGGTTTTGAATTGGGTTGGATTTTACATCGGTAATTTATGCACCCCAATTCAAGTCTTGTTTGCTAAGAATAATTAAGGTCATGTTTGGATACAATAAGGTCTCATTTGGATGTAATAAAGTCTAATTTATTTTTATAGATGAAATTATATGAGATGAGATAAGTTAAGATAAAAGTTAAAAAATTGAATAAAATATTATTATAATATATATTTTTAATATTGTTATTATTATTTTGAAATTTAAAAAATTTGAATTGTTTATTTTATTTTATGTGAAAATATGAAAAAGTTATAATGATTAGATTAAATAAGATAATGTGTTATGAAAACAAACGAGGCCAAGTGTTTTATCTCATCTAATCTCATTATTACAACTTTCTCAAATTTTAACATAAAATATAATAAACAATTCAATTTCTTCAAATCTCAAAACAATAATAATATTACAAAATAACATTTTAATAATATTTTATTCAATTTTCATCTTAACTCATTTCATCTCAACTCACTATCTAAACTGCAACTAATACTCTTCGTCTTGAATTTACTATTTTACTAAAGAAATGGATACGATGCAATTTGGATTGATTCAAATAGTAGAGAAACAAGCTTATTTCTCTCGTGATAAAATAGATTCAATTGTAGAGTTTTAAAAAGAGAATTATTAAAGATAAATAAATTATACAAATTGATGTAATTTCATATAATCCATTAAATCTATTTTATAATCAAAGTAATTTTACAATCAGAAATACTACATCAAGTCACGTTAGTTTGTGAATTTACTTTTATCTGTTGAGATATTTTCTGTTTGAAAAACATGTCCATTTTGTAAGTTTGAAAAGAAAAAAAAAAACAACATAAATTTATTGTCTATTTTACGTTCTTATTTTGCCCATATGGTATGAAGGAAAATGTTAAATACACTCACAAAACATTTACCTTATTCACGTGGTTTTTTATTATTTTTTATTTTCTTATATATATATATTTTTTAATTAAAGTGATGAGAAAATTACGTGGATATATAAGTTTTTTGTGAATACAAATAGCATTGTTCATGGTACGAAAACTATACCTTGCCCACTAGTTTCCTATAAGTTTGCCTACAAATTCATCATTAAATTGATTAAAACCGCCCTAAATCCAACCAATACTCTTAACATTCGATTGTAATTAGAAACTCACAACTTTCATCAAATCTCATTATCTTTCTTTAATTCACAATAGTCGAAACTAATGTTGAATCTTTAGCTAATGTTGAAGAGTAATTCTACTCGTAGGCCGGTCTAGATGCATACACCACATACTAATAACGTGGTAGACCGGTTTATTTGAAAACGGTCTAATGCTTGAGGATCGAATTCCCTCTCTACCCCCCGGGGTCAGGGGTCCCCCTCATTCTTTGCTCTCCCCCCCCCCTCCTTGTCGAATCCTTATTCTCCTCACTCCCTCTGCATGGTAACATTCTCAATTTCTCATAGACTTAAAACTCTAGAGGAAATGATAACAACAAAGAATATTGGATCTTCGAGACACTGCACAAGACTGTAATATCATAAAGCAACAATTTTCAATAAACAATCAACATCAAATCAAAAAGTCGATTTCTCTCTATTGAAGTTGCCCCAGTGAAAGCTTTTCTCTTTAATTTTTTTTTTTTAGTAACACTGTCATCGGAACTCTTTTTTCATAGTTAGTAGTTGCTACCTAATCCATCATCAACTCCATTATCATTTTTTCACTCAAGTTATGCACTGCATTGCTCCTGTGCATTGCATTTGCATGTGCGTATTTGTGCTTATGCAACTCAAATTGACAAAGCATCAACTTTTTAATTAGAAAATTTTCACTCAACTTTATTTATGCTCATGCGACTCAAGCATCAACTTTATTTGACTCAGATTGTAGATATTGCCATAGAGAGAGAAGCTGAATATAAAAGATGACCTTTCTACCAGAGCAACACAACAACCTGCCGAATCTGAGTTTCTTTGGTCAATCGGAGTTGTCGGCGGTGAAAGGCTATGGCAGACGTACTGCAACACAAGCGGAGGGGAGAATCGTGGAGGGAGAAGTGGGTAGGAGAAATTCAAATTATTGATTAGGGGAAAATGTGGGGAGTAGAGAAAACGAATCGTTTACTGTAGGGGAAAAAAAAAACCAGCTCATTGGTGTGTGGTTTTGGAGACTTGCTTCGTTTATTTTTACATATGAGTTGAGATTAAAGTTAAAAGTTAAATAAAATATTATTATAAAATATTTTTTTAATCTTATTTTTGTTTTAAAATTTGAAAAAGTTCAAATGTTTATTTTATTTTGTATGAATATTTGAAAAGATTTTAATAATTAAATGAGATGAATTGTGAAAACAAACGAGATCTTAATAGGCCTAAGAGTAGAATTACCAAAGGTTGAATGCCAAAGTCCATGGTCTATGCTAATGTTTTTGTCAAAGAAGATACTCCAAGTGTCGTACTATTCAACGAATATCTTATAACAGTCTATAATATTTATTTTTGTAGTTTAGAAATCTAAATGTTAATTATTTAGATGATAGTTGTTTTTTGTTATCTTCGTGTGAATTTAAATTAAGACGTGCACGCATAACTTAACAAAAACGTGCGGTTGATTCTAACATATCGGGAGGTATTCCAATTCAAAAAGAATTAAAGAATAGAGACCTAATACAAACAAAATTGATTTCGAAAATGAGCCGATCAAATACGTTGTTAATTTATTTAAAATACAGGACTGAAGTGAAATTATAATTTATAATGAATCGAAAATGATAAAGAGATCCTAAGAGAACTTTGCTGAGTAGTATTGTTCATTTGGATTTGATTTTTTTGTTTTTTCTAGCCTAGTTTCAAAGGCGGTTATTGGCCCGAATTTTAATCTGGCTGAAAACTAAATTATTCACTTAGATTTTGTTTGGTTACGTAGTTTAAATGTGATGATATGATATGTTTTGTTAAAAGTTGAATAAAATATTATTATAATATAATTTTTATTTTAAAATTTAAAAAATTATAATGAGACGAAATAGTTTGATTTTATATAACCAAACTAACTCATATTCTCATTATGGGTGGTACAGATATGGTTACCTGCCATTCGAGTTTTTATTTTTTAAAAATTTATACCCAACCCGAATATTCGAATTGATGGATTTCAAAAATCCAAATTATTTTAAATACCGACATGAGTTATGATTCCTATTAATAAAAGCGGGTATCCAGATCGCATATACGCTCGAATATGGACCTAAGTATGATCGGGTGTCCAAATCTACACCGGATGAACAGTCTTAAGAGGGGTGCGAATTTCACCTCCAGTGGAGATGACCTATTGAAGCAGGTGGAACTCACCTACCCTCTCACAAATCTGTGGTCGAATTTTCTACAGTGTTATAAAAAAGTTTAGGAGTTCGATATAAAACCTGAGGATACCAAGATTGGTAGGGGTTTTTTTTTTTGGAATGCTAGATTGGTAGAATTTGGATTACGCCCGGTAGTTTTTTTTTGAGTGACATTTATATCCCAATGAAAAGAAAAAAAGAACGCCTTAAAAGTGACAAAAAGGTTACCAGAAATTGGGTGAAGGTCAACGTTTGATAATTTAGCCTTATATGGTAATTCACTAGCAGATCGGTCTTATTCGTCATTTCATTTCATTTAACAACATCATACGGCACACGTAGCTCTTGTTGGCTCCAAATCAAAAGCTACCCAAAGGGTTGCAACAGCTCCCCATTCGGCTTCCTCCCCTTATAACCCAAACCCAACCCACTATTTCCCCCAATAAGGCTATAACGCACACCAATCAACTGGCTCTTGTTTCTCTCTCCCTCACGCATCTTCTTCAACTCCAGCTTGTCTTCCTCTCCAAAAAGCCATTCCAATTGCTTTCCAGTATCTCTCTCCGTGAAATTGCTGCTTTTTCTAGCGGTGGCACGAGGAGGAGGAGGAGGATTTAAAGCAATGGAGTCAACTGAGTCTTCGTACATGTCGTCGCCCGAGGCACCGCGTAAGAGATCTCCACCGCCTCCCAAGTCTCCTACCTCAGGTCTCTCTGATCTGATCCGCTCCCTCTCTCTCTCTAAAAGTTTGATTCTCTCTCTAGAACTTTCTGTAATTCGTGGCCGCAATTCGTTCTGATCATTACTTTGTTTTAGAATCATTGTTCGTGAACGTTTATGCCGCAGTTGGAAGGTGACGATGTATAGTTTCCAAATCTGCATTTCTCTTTCTGTCAAAACTGAAACCCTAACCCTAGCCTACTGAGAAAATAGAGGAAAAGGGAAGAATCATATGGTTTATACTGTTAGGCGTTGTTTGCTTTCCGAGTAACCGTGGAAAGAAGCATAATCAGTTACATTGAGGTGTCCCGATAGGGATAGTTAAGTAGTTCTGCGAGGCTCTTTTTTTGCATCGAATAATTTGCGGTATTGCACACACAATACAATGTTACAAGTCCATGATATTTTGGTTGGTGGTGGTGAGGATGCATTCTTGACAACGCGGTAGATGCATGTAACGTGACATTACAATAGCACTTTCATTTGGTGTCTTTTTCTATTATTCTGATTGTTGAAATTCGCCCTGTCTTTGTTACTTTTGCTCATTGATTGTCTTCTGTGATGCTTGATCTCACAGATTCTACGGAGAAGGCCACATACATCAAGTTTCTCGTGTCAAATGCTGCAGCTGGTTCTGTTATTGGAAAGGGCGGATCAACAATAACTGATTTCCAGTCGCAGTCTGGAGCTCGAATTCAGTTGTCACGCAACCATGAGTTTTTCCCGGGGACCACCGACAGGATTATTATGATATCTGGAACAATTAATGACGTACTTAAGGCTGTAGAACTGATTCTTGCCAAATTGTTGAGTGAGGTAATTCTGTTTATTTTTCAGTCAGTACTTCTGAACAATTGTTCTGCTTATATCCCGTACTAAGTGAAATTTTCTTTGGTTTGTTAGCTTCATGCTGAAGGAAGTGATGATGTTGAGCCAAAAACAAAAGTCAGGCTTGTTGTTCCAAATAGCTCATGTGGTGGCATAATTGGGAAGGGTGGTTCCACTATAAAGTAGCAATCTGATCCTTTTATCCTTTTCAGTCGTAAAACGTGCTTAAGATCCGCGCTCTTAAAAACTTTACTGATAGATAAGGAGTGTTTATAGGCTGTGACATAAACATGCTTTTGTGATTGAATGTTTCTTTTACCAATAAAAAAAGGTTGGAATGTTTCTCTTATCTCGTTCCTTTTCAGAATAGTTGATCAAATGTTGGGCTTGTTTATGTTGAATTTCTTCATAGTACTCATTTGAATGTTATGTTTATGAGCAATTAATTGTGTATGTCAACTTAGTTTTTAATGGCCGTAGATGATTTTGATATTTATTGGGCGTAATCTTAGATTATCCATAGATAGAAGATGTTTAAATTCTTTAGTGCAGTTATGCCATTTCCTTTTCAGTGAGAAAATGAATTAGCGTTATGGTATTTAAATTCTCTTTCTGAAAACGAACATGATAGAGTATGTTTTTAATGTTATTTTAAAGCTTGATAAAGCACTTCAACTATGACTATGCCAGTTACCAATCCTCGAAGTGGAATTAAGAGTGGTGTAAACCTGCTTGGGATAATCCCGCGCATATGAGCACCTTTGGGAGTTAAAAGTAATGAAAATAACTTAGATATGAATGCCTAGGCTAGAGGTGAAGATATTTGTTAAAAGGAACACGTGCATATGGTGAGGTATGGCCTTTGTTTTTGCTTAGAAAACCATATTTTATAGTACACTTAATGCACCCAAAGGAAATAGCAGATTGAATGTTGTGTAATGACTAGGTCTTTAGATGAAACAAGTTGGGGCAGATTTGAAGTTAACACAGTTCTAATCTTGTTCAATGAGTAAGGGGGAGATAATCTTTTTGATAGGCTTTATTGATGATTCTCTGAAGTTCTGCAAATATATGTTGGAGTTAGAAAAAGACATTGGGTAAAGAATCAGTGATAAAATTGCAAGCCAGGGGTAAGTCCTAACCTTTTACCAGGTGATTATTGAGTCACCTACAAGTTAATTGAAGTGAGGGAGCTGATAAGATAACGAGGAATCATCTTTGTTCCAGGGGATAAAATCTTTGACCAGACACTTATATCCTCCTTTGACTCCTTCATATTTGAGTGTTAAAATGTCGAATCCCTAGTGGTTACATGTCTGTGGCAGTGGTTTTCTTCATCTTATGTCAGAGTTCCTTCCCACAATCGGTACCTATCTGTTGGAAAGATGCACACTATCCATTATCTCCGAGAGAACTTCTGAGGAGATCTTGGAGTTTTTCTCAAAGAGTGTGTTTATACCCTTTTTTTTTTAATGTTTCTGTCTTATGCCCCTGGCTGTTGGAGACTGCATATAATCTAACCTAGTATATGATTGTAAAGACTCTTCAGATGTGGTTTCTGATATAAAAGGGCTGTAAAGATGGTGAGGTTTCTGCTTACTTAGCATGGCAGCTAGTTACCAATTTCATTGTGGTGTTGTTTATTACGATTTTTCAACAGTATGGTGACCATCTTTCCTTAAATTTTAACTTTGTGACGTGACTTCCATAATTTGTTGATTGTAAGATAAACTAGTACTTGATTTTGTGTTGCAGGTCCCTGTTTATGTATTGACCTAAAAGTGGCTATTGCTGATATCTGGTTTTGCATTGAGCAGGTCCTTTATTGAAGAATCACATGCTGGAATTAAGATATCTCCTCAGGATAATAGCTACTATGGGCTGAATGATAGGCTAGTGACACTGGCAGGAACTCTCGACGAACAGATGATGGCTATTGATCTGATTCTTTCTAAGCTGTCTGAAGATCCCCATTACTCCCAGTCCATGAATGCCCCATTTTCATATCCAGGTGTGTCTTCTGTTATCAGATTATCGATTTAATAATGCTACCATTATACTCACAGTAGCTTATAGTTTTCCCACATTTCCATATTTTTCCTTTATCTTCTCGGGTCTTATGGTTTAAGTAATGTTCTTGATTCCATGTTGCCACTTTTTAATGTTCTGCACTTTTTAATGTTTTTTTGGCTCTGCTGTGAAGTGTTTACAGTTTGGTTAATGCATATTGGAAAGATGGTCTGGGTTTTGCGGTAAGAATGTGGTAAATTTGTGATTGAGTATATCTAGATTTCTCTAGTCATGGAAGACCATAATCACATTATTCTGAGGCCATGAGATTTGGCTAGAGTCGAGAGCATATTCCTCTTCTTCCCTCCCCAAGCCTTTCCCAGGCAGATGGTTCTTCTCTCTCATCTTTCCACATTTTCTGCGGGCCTGTTGCACTGAAGAGTGAGGAAGGGAGAATGCAACCGCATTGGAGTTTTATAAATAAAGATGATGTGTATTTAAAGATCAGTTAAATTGATTGAAGCTGGCACGATAAGCTTAGAGACCCACTTGAGTAATCAATTTAGTATGCTCCTTGGGAACGTGGTTTTGGAAATATTAGAATAGAAAAAGGCTTAGAGCTGATTACATTTTGATTCTCCAACTACTGAGTGCAAGTTCAAAAGCTATATTCATGACGATAGTTAAAATTAACTTTTTATTTTTATTCCAGTTTTTCTTACTGTATTACTTATATTTTTTTAAAAAAAAAAAATCCTTAATGCACTGTTCAATCTAACAAAGTAAACTTCTCTCGTGATGAAAAGTTAAGCTTGGCTTTTTAGCAGTTTCCAAGATTTTTTATTTTTGTTTTTTATGAAGCGGTGATTGAAAATGAGTTATTGTCTTCTTATTATCTAAAATTTCATAGAACTTCACGCTCATGTGTTGTTTGCTTGAGATATGATGGCCGATGAAGGTCATGGGAAGAGACTACAAACCCAAAGGAAGATTTAAAAGCTTTGATTATTTGGGCCATTAGTAAACCTTTTGCCTTGCGTCACCCTCATTGTTGTTGCATGACAATGTCTAATATATTGTAAGTTTTTTCTATCTTTTAATACTGATTATACATAGCCTTTAATAGATGGAAATAACGTTCTTGTAGCACAGTTACTCCCTTCTCATTTTTGGATGAAAAGGCAAAAAGCCTTCTGACGGCATAGTGTTGCTTATATTGTATTTTGTCTAGAATTATAGTGGTGAAGTTTGAAATCTAGTAAGTTCCCTTCGGCTTCAATCCTAGGTGTTTTCTTCTCCGGTTTTCATGGTACTCCATATACATATGTGCTTCCTTCTGTTGCAACAGCACCCCAGAATGCAATGAGCTATGGAACAAATGGAGCTGGAGGGAAGTTTCAGAACAACAAGGTTAGTTGTGTTTCATAATGTTTTGGTTATGTTGATGTCTCCTGAAGTTAATTGCACTTGTTATATTAATGCTGATTTTCTAAGATTCTATTATATCACTTGCTTATCCCTTTACTAGAGCCCGATTTGCATGCATGGGCTCAGATGTCCCTGTCTTTGTGTGACCTAAATGAAGGACTAGGTTCTGTGCCACATGTTTTCCAGATTGATTCAGCCTTTTTTATACAGTTAAATTGGGATGATCTAGATTTGAAGTATGGTACAGTAGACATGTTTCTGTTTTCAAGCACTTCGCTTGAAGGATACTGGCCGTGCCATATTGTTTGTGGTGAATAAGTCAATTTAATTATTCTCAGTTGTATGTCATGGCCTGCCTGTAGACCGTCCTATTGGAACTGAAATTTGAAGGGACTTTGTTCTAGATTTTTCTACTGCTTAGTTTTTACAGTGAGAAAATATATCCATGAGAGTTGTGCGGCTTGAAAAATGTAACTGTATGGTAATGTGTAATTACATATTCTGGCTGTCGGATTCATGGATCTTATAGTTGATGTAAAATACTTGGTGCCGAGACGAGGTATGCATGGGCTTGAGTCCTGTGGATGTTTCTCTTCTTTCACTTCTTTTAAGACATTAAGAGTAGTATTGTTCATCCTGGTTCCGGCCCGGGAACCCGGACCGGGTTAGCCCGGGTCAAACCTGGGCTGGAACCCTGATTGAAACTGGTTTTTAAAAATCTGGAACCCGGGTTCCGGGTTGCACCTTTTAAAATAATAATAATAATAATAATAAATCAAAGACTACATGTTATGAATATTTTTTCATAAAAAAATGTTGATGCAATATTCAAACTCTATTTATTTAGTTTTTTAAATCAAAACCTACATGTTCCTTGATCACCAATAAAAAGCCACGTGGAGAAGACAGTAAAAAAAAAAAACCATAAAATGGATGATTCATTGGACATAATATGCATTTTCCTTTTGAGTTTCTATCCATTTAGTTGCTAGAAAGGAACAAAAAAAATCAAAACATTTAAACCGGGAAAAGAAAATCCGGTACCCAGACCGGGTGTACCCGGGTTTTCTATGCGAGTATTGGCCTAGATTTGTTTTGGGCAGGAACCCAGTTATCCGGGTTCCGGACCAGGCCGGGAGAAAACCCGGCCCAGATGAAGAGGCCTAATTAAGAGGTTAAGATGGTCAGTAAATTTGAGGTTATGTAGTGTTTTCTGATGCAAAGTCTATCCAAGGTGTGATGCTGAGGAATCATAGGTGTAACACGTAGGGTTTATCTATTCTTTCTCCTCTTTGTTTTCATTTGAAATTTCTAAGAATTTCCCATCAAACTCCAGCGAACATTTAGATCCCAATTTGCACTTATTTTTCCCCCAAAATCCTAATCTTTAAAACGCTAAACCATCCATCACCCAAATGACCATAAAATCCATATCACTATTCCTGAGTTTCTGTTCACAGTCCAGGAACAGCTACTCACTGCCTAAGGTTTTATTTATTTTCACATTCAATTATACCCTTGCCTTGCACCATTAGAAACCCTACATTTCCTTATATTTTCCAGCCTTTTCACACCAAAACCCCCGCCCTATCTATCTCAAACCCAACAAACCTGTGCTGACAAATAAACTCTTTGTAGCCTGGGGTCCTTCATTTCTACTATCCTACATCATTTTTGCCTGATTTATCCCTTTCTATTGTGAACATTGAGAACCAGTAAATTGGTATGCATGGTCTCTAACGTGACTGAGGAAAATAGGTCTCTAATAATTTTGGGCGAGAACCCAAGTTGTGATGTTCCTACTTGTCTGTTGCTCCAAATGCAGTATCTCAGTGAGTGCATACCTCTGTACTTTTAAATTTCATTGGGCATTATTCTTGTTTTGTTTTGAGATTTTTTGAGTAATATTTGTGCTGTGTATTTTTGGATTGCGATTTACAGAATCTTTTGATATTTTGCCAGGAGGATCGAAGTAACTCCGTGACTATTGGCGTTGCAGATGGACATATTGGGTTTGTCGTTGGCCGTGGTGGAAGAAACATAATGGAAATTGGCCAGGTACATAAGTAGCAAATGGTGTCATTTTTTGCATAGTGCATGAGCACAAAATTAGAACACATTATTTGCTGCAGGTTACTGGGGCCAGAATAAAGATATCAGATAGAGGTGATTTTGTGACTGGGACGACTAATAGGTAAAAAGGACTCGTAAAGGTTATCAGTCTGGTTGCCAATAGGATGAGTTATTAGGCAATAAATTATTAACAGTTCGTCGGTCCTGTACTGTTGTTCTGCAGGAAAGTCACAATTACAGGATCACACAGAGCAATTCGAGCAGCCGAGTCCATGATAATGCAGAAAGTGGCCTATGCTTCCGAGAGGGTGATTGATTAGTTTTGAAATGTTCGCATTCAAAATTCACGTTGAGAATCTTCGGGGGGAGACCTACCTGTAATTTGCTTATACGTTTGATCATTTAAAGAAAGGGGAAAAAAGAGGAGCCGTTGACATATGTTGTCACATGATGATGTAAGTTGGAAGAAATTTGCATAATCTAGTAGGGGCAAGAGCGGGAAATTTTCTTGTCGAGAGAGATAATTGTGCTAGGAATTTGTTTGAGATTAAGTTATTCCAAAAGAAAACGTTGGAGAAAAAGCCCGTATTCATCGACTATATAGAATGATTCGCTTTACTTCATTCACGGTTGTAACCTGCTAATTTAGCAAGTACTGTGTCTGATCCTTATCTTAATTCGTTCGATTCTTGATTCAACATGTGAAGATTTTTCTAATGGAGCATTTCTACTGCAATTCATGATAACAAACTCTTGATATTGATTCAGTTTTTCTGTCTTAGTCATCGTTATTTATGCTGGTTGCTTCCCGTCGTTGGGTTTGATGCTCCTTTTATTTTTTTTAAACGGTTCTTAGGTCCTATCGGGGCGAAGTTGTGGACTGGAAGGATGCCCCTCCAGCTTTAGTCGCTAGAAAATCGAACTTGCGAGATTTTTGGCGCATAGGAGCGGGCATCAATTTTTTTGTGCTCCTTATCTCAAGAGAGGAGCTTCTAGGCTAAAGAAATATACTATAATTTATTACCTATACAAAAAAAATACTATTTATGATTATTTTAATTATCATCTTTTTATCATATCTTTATGTTGCATTCAATGATTTTTGAATATATAAAAATAAGAAATAATTTTTAAGTGATCATCACATGATAATGATGTCGCTTTCCATGGCAATCGAAGGCATTCAGCACGAAAATGGCATATTTCATTTAACTTGAAATTTCTAGCTGGACATACTCATGTTGTGAGGATGCACTAAATTCAAATAGCACATCAATTGCAAAAGCGAAAATCTTAAAAGTTATATCACTCTCGAATTAACAACATCAACAAAGTAACTTTTATTCTATAGGAGACTAGAGTACATAGTGGTATATCTAATAACACTAGCAACCATGTCTCGGTAGTATATATGGTGCAAGTGCGCTGACATTTCATACAGGGTTTCCAACGTGCGTTCACCAACACATAACATGCATTGCATGAGGGGTGAATTCCGCTGCAATTTATTCTATAGTTCCAAATGCCAAAAGATCAAGAAATTAGTGTGTATATATATATGTATACTCATGGGAAATTGCCGTCCCCATTGCCATGTCCAGAGCCATAGCCACCACCATATCCAGAGCCATAGCCATTTCCAGAACCGCCACCGCTACCGCTGCCGCCGCCGCCTCCACCTCCACCACCGCCACCGCCTCCTCCACGGCCACTAGCATGACCTCCTTCACCAACCCCACCTCCATATCCTTCGCCATTACCAGACCCACTTCCATTTCCTGAGCCTCCACCTCCTCCACCGCCTCGCCCTCCTCCACCTCCGCCACCTTGTCCGCTGCCAACCCCATTACCTGATCCAAATCCTTCTCCATACCCAAAACCGCTTCCAGACCCATGTCCTGAACCACCCCCAGATCCTCCTCCACCACCTCCACCTCCTCCCTCACCACCACCAGCACCTCCTCCTTTACCATATCCAGAACCACCCCCTGACCCATACCCTGAACCATACCCTGAACCAAGCCCACCTCCTCTTCCTCCTCCACCGCCACCACCACCGCCTCTTCCTCCTCCACCACCAACACTCTTATGATCTATGACCTTTGGTGATGATCTTGCGGCAAAGGTAAGGTCCACAAGGAGCAAGACCAGGAATGCAGCACCAACCAGCCTAGAGCTGGCCATTTTTGAAGTTCAAAAGCTCGACGTGGGTTGACTAAGATAGGTATTGAGTTTGAGACTCCTCCCTATGTTTCAGTACTCACTATGAGAAATCAATATTTTGTGAGTGAAAAAGGGTTGAAGTAGGGCCTTTATATAGGCATCGTGAAGGCTACATTTTCCAAACATTCCTGACGTTCTAGACTCATGTCTAGTGGCTTCTTTTAATGATCTGGCATTGTTTATTAAATATGAAGGTAATTGGAAACATGTCTTTGCGTTTAATTTGTTTAGTGGTCATGGTGGTGGGTGGGGGCCGTGGCGATGGTGCAGCAATTGTGCGTGATCGTGGTGGACTTCATGTCTTCTTGTCTGCATGCAAATTCTGATCTCTACGGGGATGCGATCAATTAGTTAGATGCAATCCCACTTCGTCAATCTGTTCATATCTTGAAGCGATCGACTGCACTGTCTGCACACAGGCGCGCGGAGGCAGGCATTATTTCTGGGGTGTCTCTAAGAAAATGTACGTGATCTTGCATTAAAGTAGGACTAAATATTTGCAGGCCAGGATATGTATGTTGTTGTGCATTAAAAAGGCATTTATAATTGGAAGAACATGCCAACCATTTCGATAACTAAATAAATTATAGTTTTCATTATATATGTTATTTACATAATTTTGCAAATCTTATAGTTGGCATGCAGGCATTGATCAATACCTTAATTGGATGTCCGTATGGAATATTGAGTTTTGTATTCCATCTATGTCAAACTGTAGAATCAAATTACTAGTTTTCTGCCCCGTAAAAAATGTTTTTTGTTTAAATTTTGTAACCATCATCATTTTTTAATTTTTTTTAACACGGTATAAAATAAAAGTGAAGAATTAAAAAATAATTTTCTGATAATTTAAAATCATGTATAACAAAATTATTAAAAAATATTAACTAGCTTATAATGGCTAACATTATTCCATTGTCTATGAGAATCCGAGAATACTAAAAGGATAAGTTTGAAGAGTGAGATGAGATAAGAATTTTATTAATAGTAGTAAGATAATATGTGAATAGTAATGAAATAGCTTGAGTGACCTCATTTGTTTTCGCATATGAGATGTGATGAATTGAAATTAAAGTTAAAAGTTGAATAAAATATTGTTATAATATATTTTTTAATATTACGTTTGTTTTGGAATTTGAAAAAGATGAATTGTTTATTTTATTTTGTGTAAAAATTTAGAAAAATTGTAATGATTATATGAAATGAGATGGGATAAGTTGAGAGAGGTTGTGAAAACAAATAAAGTTCTTGTTGGTTTGGATTCAGAGATAATATGAGATGAGATGATTTTAGATGAAAGTTGAAAAAAAAATTGTTAGAATATTATTTTTTAATATTATTATTGTTTTTGAATTTGAAAAAGTTGAATTGAGATTTTAAAAAGTTGAATTGTTTATTTTATTCTGTGTGAGAATTTGAAAAAGTTGTAATGATGAGATGAGATGAAATGAAACACTTTTCGAATCCAAACGGAGCTATGTCTTATGAAGTTTTAGGAAAGAAGATAAAAAAAATTGAATAAAAAATATTATAAAGTTAAAATATTATTAAAATATAATTTTTTAATATAATTTTTTTTTGGATATTTAAAAAAGTTGAATTATTTTTTATTTTTTGTTTTAAAGTTTGAAAAAATTGTAATGATTAATTTGAAAATATTTGTATTTGAGTAGCGTTTATAAAAGATATGAGATGAGATGAAATAGAACTTTAGAATAAAAACTTTTTTCCAAACAAGCTTGTGTTTGGATGGTAAAAGTGTTTCATTTTATTATAACTTATAATTACAACTTTCTCAAATTCTCACATAAAATATAATAAATAATTTAATTTTTTCAATTCTAAAAATAATAATAATATTAAAAAATAATATTCTAAACAAATTTTATTTAACTTTTATCTTTCATTAAAATTTATTTTATTTTAAATTATTATCCGAACGGTACTTTAATTATCGCGATTCTGACTATATATAACAGCACGAAGAATAAATGCAATCTGCTTGTCATCACGTTGCACCAACATCTTCTCCTACTTTTGACTATCCACTCGGGACGAGGATATTATAATATATAATTTCACACAGACATTCCTCGAGCCAGTTTCTTCCATATATTCGTCAAACTACTCGATCGATCTGTGACTCACAGGCATATATTACATATATTATATTATGTATAAGAAAAATGATCTCGTTTCAATTTATAAACTTTCTTAATTCATCTTAATTTTATCATTATAACTTTTTTAAATTTCTACACAAAATATAATAAACTCAACTCATTTCATTTTCATCATTACAATTTTTTCAAATTTTCATACAAAATATAATAAACAATTTAACTTTTTCAAATCCCAAAACAACTTTTTTAAATTCATACACAAAATATAACAAATAATTCAACTTTTTTAAAATCTCAAAACAATAATAATATTAAAAAATAATATTCTAAAAATATTTCTTCTACTATTCACAAACTATCTCAACTCATTCCTGAATCCAAACCACCCGAATTTGAATTGTAGGCTTCGAGCCTACATTTATCAAGCCTTCTTCCAATACATATATATTGGTGCTACCTCCCTTATATATATAATTATTAAAATATAAGTTAAATAATAAGATTTTTTTTATTAACTTAAAATTTTGAAATAAGTGATAATTTAAATATAAAAAATTATGAATTAAAACTCACGATGTGGTTTGGATTAAAAAATGAGTTAAAATTAGTTGAGATAGTTTGTGAATAATATAATAAAATATTGTTAAAATATTATTTTTTAATATTATTATTATTTTGATATTTAAAAAAATTGAATTGTTTATTATATTTTGTATAAAAATATGAAAAAATTATAATAATAAAATTAGATAAATTGAAGTGAATTTTGAATTCAAACTACCTATATCGTTCGAATACTATTACTAGTACTACTGAACGAATACTTTCCAATCTGGAGTGATTAAAAGGGGTTTTGAAGTCTCTTTAATTTCTCTTGCAGGACTGAAAGTGGTAGGCCGGACTGAAATATAGTAGTAATATATTTCTCTTGAAGGTCTAGTAATGATCAAATCTCCAATACGTTAGTGGGATGCGTCCCTTTTTCAAAAGTGTATGCATATAGAACAACGTGTGGCACCATATATATAGTTTACTCTTCTATAGCTGGCTTCCTCGCACTTTGCCTTGCCTTCAATCATATAGCGCAATACGGCCTACCTAGCTTCATATATAATCTTACTCAAGTGGCATGCGCTGGCTAGCTCTCGTCCCTTTTCGTTTTTTTTGACTTTGATACGAACGAAATGAACGGCCAGTACGCTTAGGCCCCGTTTGATAATGAAAAAGAGATAAATAAAAGTTGAGTAAAATATATTTTTTTAATATTATTATTATTTTAAGATTTAAAAAAATTAAATTATTTATTTTGTTTTATATAAAAATTTAGAAAAATTGTAATGATATGATGAGATGATATAAGATGAGATGAAATTATTTCTGTATCAAAATATGATCTTATTTATTGATTACTAAATTTGAAAAGAGAAATGATATTTCCAATCGTAAAGAGTTCAAGCGTCGTAATTTAAAAAAATAAAAAAATAAATACGAGATTTACATGAAAAAAATTATTTTTTTAATAATAAATTTTATTTTATTTTTAAAACAATTGTATGATACTTACACATTTTACAATAGTACATATTACTACTAATTTTAAAATGATCCGTTTTCTAACATATTTTTTAACAAATCTATCATATTTTTATATTTCTATTTGTTTCTCATTCTATGCGCTAGAGTTCTGATAAAATTCTCGGCTCTAAATCCAATAAAATTGAACTCTAAAGATTTGTTTGGACAGTGATAAACGAGAATTATATAAATAGTAATAAAATAATTTATAAATAGAATTAATCTTTGCATCAATCTACACACTACACATCATAACTTTTTTTTTTTTTTTATTTGTTTCTCTTATTAAATGTGTATTATATGGATGATGAATAAAAAAATATAAATGTTTCAAGAAGATTAAAATAAAAAAAAATTGAAAATAAAATAAAATAAAATAAAAAATAATTTAGTGTGTGGTGTGTAGGATGATGCATAACAATACTCTTATAAATAATAGTCACATAATTTGAATTGAATATTTTTAAAATTTTAAAAAATAAAAGAAAAAAATTAGAAAAAGAAAATATAAAATTAAAATATTATTTTTGTTTAAAAATTTTATTTATTTTTATTTGGAGCACGGGGGTATACCATGTAGCACGAGAGGGGTTCCCGTTTAAAAAAAAAAAATATATATATATATTTTTTACTCTTATCGGGACCATCTCGGTGGGTGTAAACAGTGCTCATAATTTATATGCGATGTCGTTTAGTCCTTGTTTAGGCATTCTGAACAGCTGCATGTTGTCTTGGGGATATGACATGACGTTTAACGGCTTCACTCGTGCCGATAATGGGCCAACCGGAAACAACATAGGTCCGGCAAAGTTGAAAATATGGTATTGGGCGCAAATGAATGGACCTTATCTCGTGATAACTTGAGAATGGGCCATGATAGTTCAATTTTGACTGGGCCTAAAACTAAACATATATATATCTCGAGATTTTAAGTTAAAACAGATCAAGTGCTTGTTTGAAAATATATCCTATATCAAAATTATTTCATTTACTTTTTAAAGATAATTTAAATATAAAAATTTTAAATTAATTAATATAATTTTTTAAATAAAAAAATAAATCTACTCTCACCGATTGTTGGATTTCGATTTGGTTCTGATAATTTTTATTTTTATTTATTTTTTACTAATAAATATTTTTTAATGATGTTACGTTTTTTTTTTTTTTTTAAAAAGAATTGTTTAAGCGTATAAAAAGATGAATAAATTTTTTGTTTCACTCTTATCGGACTCATATCGTGCTACACCCTGCTTCAAAAAAATAATAATATCGTGCTACACCCTCGTAGCACTGCTCTAACTTACAAGGAAGTTAGCTGGTAGAGGAGTGTAGAGCCACAGTAATCTATGGTATATATGTTGCCGTGGATGTAAATTACCATTCCGGGCTGAAACGGCGATTTTCTGCTCTATGTCACAATTTCTCCGTACAGAGGCGCAGTTTTGGGGGGAAAGGAGAGATTGAGAGATCTCTACGGTGCCGTTGGATTCTTCGCTTTGGTCGGAGATCCGTGTTCTTCATCGTCCGATCCAACCACATTGTCTTTCCCCGGCCAGTTTAGGTTACCTCGAATCTCGATTCGATCCTTTTTCAACGGCTGCTATTTCCTCGAGCTTCTTCTTGGAATTTTAGGTACGTCATGTCTGTTCCTCATTGTTTTCCGATAATTTTGAACTTATTCATTCGATTTTATATTCTGCTTGAATTTCCGATTTCGGATTTGGATTTTCTTACCATGGAATTTATTATTTCAACGGGCAATTTTGTTGTCTGTTTGCTTGTTAAGAAAAATTAAACAAACAGAGAGAATGAAAACTAAAGTTTTCAATGTGATACTTTTATGTTGGCGAAGTGTATGGTTAAACAAATTAGCATGGGCTAACTTAGTTGAGTCGATGACATTTTCAAGTGCTGAAGAAGACGCTTTTCTGTAAATAATAGCAATTAGAAAGCTAAATGTTTGAATTAGGCCACTTTCCTGTGAAATCCTTAATTTTATTTTAGAGAAATTATTGAGTTTATTATTTTATATTGCAGAATACAGAGCAGCATTTGCTAACTTTTCGCTGTAGGCCATGCTTTTACGGACATCCATTTTGATTTTTCTTTTATACGTAGTGTTCTTTTTATATCTAATTCAATCTTAACTTAATATTAATATTTATCTCTAATCGCGACCTGTGGCCTTCAAGCGAAGATCTTATTGTAGTCACACTATAGATAGAATTTACTGACTGAAATTCTATGTTTCGTAAACTGAAATGTTCAATGCCTTTTATAAACTTAACTCAGGTCAACAAAGACCTATCCAACTTCTCGTGGTTGGCGAGACGATTCTGTAGGACCAATCAGCTCATGATTTCTTTGTCAAGCCGTTGACCATTTTTTTTTATTTTTTTGTATTGATACACAACACATTTCATAATAATGTTGTAAGATAAGGATATTTTTGTCAAGTAATTTTATTTTTATAAGGTGTTACAAAATTATCCCTCATTTAACACATTGTTGTAAAATGTATTCTGAAAAATATTGTGTATAAATCATTTTTGTTTTTGTTTTCTTTTTGTTCTGTTGTGTTTTTTAACTTATGCTGGGTCACTATTCTGTCATCTTGTTCTCGATTACTGCGATCCCTAATTATTCATAAGAAGGTCAGTGATTTCTTAAATCTTATCCTACTAGCGATGATAACTATTTTCTCATAATATATAATGTTATCCTAGTAGTTATTTAAAAGTCTTTCCCTATAAATTTTGCGACATCCAAATTTTTGGTGGGTACACTGTTGCTGGATCTGAAACACTTTCTGTCTTCCCTTTTCTCGTTATCATGGATGTTTACTGTGATCTTTTTTATTTTGTAATAAGCTTCTGTGAATTATCGTCGG
This sequence comes from Pterocarya stenoptera, assembly GCA_003123785.1. Classification (NCBI taxonomy): domain Eukaryota; kingdom Viridiplantae; phylum Streptophyta; class Magnoliopsida; order Fagales; family Juglandaceae; genus Pterocarya; species Pterocarya stenoptera. Next base: position 33,376 of record QEOT01004611.1, read on the forward strand.
TTTTTGACTGAGATACCTGTTGAAGAGATTTCCAATAATCTACGTGGGTGACTTGCAGACAGCTGGTATGGGAACAGAGGAGGTTAAGAAAGCTTTGGATATTAGCGATTGGAAATCGGGAGTTGCTTATGACCAGTGGATAGCACTCCCCGTCTCTGGTCAACGGCCACCAGCTCGCTACAAGGTGAATTCTTTCTCCGTAGAAAATTTGAACAAGATATACTGTTGGTTCCAGCATTTCTACCCCTATGGGGCTTCGGACTATTAAGGTTGATTCCATTTGCATTTGATTGTCGTTAGTCCATGATCATTGGCATATTCTTCTGGTATTTTTCTCTTCAATTATGAGCCAGATACTAATCATACTGCTTTGTCTTTTAACCATAGCATGCTGCTGCAGCGGTTGATGAGAAATTATATGTTGTTGGTGGAAGTCGTAATGGTCGGTACCTGTCTGATGTTCAGGTATTGGATATGCCCAATTGGCCATCCACTTTTTGCAAATTAATTTGGAATCCTCTCTCATGATTCATTAGATGATTGGATATTCTCCAGGTATTTGATCTTAAAAGTTTGGCATGGTCTAATCTAAAACTGAAACAACCAAATGCTGATGAATTTGAGGACAGAGACTCATTGGGAATTCTTCCAGCCACCTCAGGTCACAATTTGGTAAGAAGTTCATGCAATTTATACTGTCCATATGTATCAGAAAAAAGAAATTGTACTCTCCATTTGGGCATTTGTGCTTTTCTGCTTCTTTTTTTACGGTCATGTCTGACTTCTATCTGTTAATTTACCAATTCTTTGTTAGCTAAATAATTATAAGAAATGGATGTGACAAGGATGATGAGGTCCATAAGTGAACATTCATAGACTCTTGAGATACCTTAGGCACTTAAAAAAACCATTATCTATTTTCCTTCTTAGTGACGTGGGATTCACTGAAAAGGACCCAGAGGTTTTTGTTTTGCCAAGTATATATGAGGAGGGGGCATAAGGGGACCTTGAAGTCCATCCCAAGACTCCTAGATAACTTGGATGTTTTGTAAACCATAATCTGTTCTGCCTTCTTAGCAATTTGGAATTCACGCACAGGGACCTTGTTTTAGTTTAGAGACTCGACATCTTTTTAATTAATTACTTAAATTGCTCTTCAATTGTTTGACAGATTAAGTGGGGAAATAGACTTCTTCTCATCGGTGGGCATTCAAAGAAAGCATCTGACAAAATAACAGGTTTGTTTCTCCGAGAGGCATATTGGCATTGGTAAAGGGATTACTGATTTTATCTGTTAATACAACATGATTATCCATTGCTTAGAACCTTATTCTGTGTAAATGGACTTGTTCTAGTGTTATTCATCGATCTCGAAACACATCTCTGTGGTGGCCTTGAGACCTCAGGAAAAGTGCCGGTCAGTAACTGATTCTGATTCTACTTACTGCTAATTTTGCTTCTGGCCTTGTGCTTATGTTTCGTCAATTGTTTTCTGAAATTTTCATTTGTTATCTATTTATTTAGTGAGGAAAATATTGAATATTCATTTTCGCTGGAGTGGATTTGATTTTCTGAGTTTAATGGTGATTTGATGGTACACTGATAGATTATACTTCCAGGGAACCTTTGGGGGGAATTCTGCAACTCTTGTTGGTTCCAGAGTGATAGTTTTCGGTGGAGAGGACAAGAGCAGGAGATTGTTGAATGATGTCCATGTTCTCGACCTGGAAACAATGACTTGGGATTTGTTGGAGGCAACGTAAGCATCTAGTCTACATTTGTGGCAGCTAATTTCTGTGGTCTCAGAAGAGTTCTTCATCACTTTCTTATGTTATGATAGGCAGACACCTCCAGCTCCCAGATTCGATCACACAGCTGCAGTGCATGCGGAACGTTACCTTTTAGTTTTTGGCGGTTGTTCTCATTCTATTTTCTTCAATGACCTACACGTACTGGATTTGCAGACTGTAAGTGTTTGTACAGAAGAATCTCTTTGCACATTTTCTTTTTCATTGTATATATGGATTACTTTTGGGATAAAAAAATATTAATCCTGCTTCAATTCTATGTCAAGAAGTGGATTGCTAGGGTAAAATGCATCTTTCACATTGCCAGTAGAATAAAACTTGGTTCCCTGATGGTTAGTATGTGTCACCTTCCGACACAAGTGAATAATGCACATGGACTAACACTATCACAAAAACAACACAAAAAGCACATGCATAGTGCCAAGATTTGGAAAGTTGAAAATTATACTATACTTTGGGCTTCTACTTAGCATTTGCCTGAACCTTTATCCCCTACCCAGGCATTTTTTTTATTCCTAGTATTATAGGCTGAGAAGCTCCACTATACATGCAGATGGAATGGTCCCAACCACAAATCCAGGGTGATTTAGTGACTGCCAGAGCTGGGCATGCTGGAATAAACATTGATGAAAACTGGTATATAGTTGGTGGTGGAGATAATAAAAGTGGTATGTAAAATTATATGCATATTAGATATATACTGTCTGTGCCTGCAGTTTCTTATCCGCGTTAGCATATTCAAGGATGCATGACTATATGTTTTTGCAGGTTGCCCCGAGACTTTGGTGTTAAATATGTCTAAGCTAGTTTGGTCTGCATTGACAACTGTGAAGCCCAGGGATCCGCTTGCTAGTGAGGTCACTACTTTGTTCCTTTTCTTTCTCTCCTTTTTTCATTTCTACCAATTCTGTAAGATGCTTTTGATTGTTTCTAGCAGATTGAGAATGATTGGGTATCAACACTTGAGATGCACCATAGTGATATAATTATATGACAAGTTTCTGGTGCTAGTGTTGGCATTTAACACTGTTTCCAATCCTGAAATATGAATCTTTTTTTAAGCATGGATGATCCCGCCAGGGTCTAGTTAAAGAACCTACTGCTCTGCTTGAAGTGAGATGAACTGTTGAACAGACTCGTATCTTTTTTAGGGTGGAGAGTCGTGAATATCATGTGTCTTGTTCTATATCTTATTTATGAAGGGTTTTTACTGTAAATGTTCTAATTTAGGACAGTGCCTTGCACTTGGAATTCATTGCACATGAATGTATTGATTTTGTACATGATCAAGGATATAAACATGGAAACAGGGACTGAGTGTTTGCTCGGCACTAATTGACGGCGAGAAATATTTGGTGGCCTTTGGTGGCTACAATGGGAAATACAGCAATGAGGTATGTTGTATAATAACTCCTATTTTGCTTATTAGACGTTGGGTTAAAAAAATTTCTCTCTAAGATTGCATTGATTTTGAACACATCAACATATGTTGAAAAAAAAAATAGATACAGGGGATTCAATGACATTGGTAGGTAAAAAAAACAGAAAATGTCATTGAATACCCTGTTCTATTTTTTTTTGGGTAGGTAAATCCTAAAACTTATTCATCTGCAAACGCTTATTTTCAAGTTTTCCTCTGTTGATTTTGTGATTGTGACTTAAACTGCATTCTGTGATTTCTGTGTCTGTACTCTTATTCCCTAGGTTTTTGTTATGAAACCAAAACCCAGGGACTCATCACGTCCCAAGATTTTCCAGTCACCAGCAGCGGCTGCAGCAGCAGCTTCTGTTACTGCTGCATATGCCTTAACCAAAGCTGAAAAGTTAAATTTCACAAAAGCAGAAGATTCAAACTCTAAGGAGGCTGAAAACAGTTTTTCTGAACAAGATGATACAAATGAGATTAAGGCCATCAGAGGAGCGAAAGATGTGTTGGAGCTGTCACTTGCAGAAGTCAGAGCTGAAAATACTAGGCTTAGGGGACAGATCGGAGAGAAAAAGGGCACTCATTCTGAGTTGTCGAAGGTATGTTTTTTTTTTTGGTGGTACTAATTTATCTGATTATCAAATTGGTCAGCCTTTAAAACTTTCATTGTTTGAACCGTATTTTTTCAGGAACTCCTTTCAGTCCAAGGTCAACTAATAGCCGAGAGATCAAGATGTTTTAAGCTGGAGGTTTCCTACTCATTTATTTCTTTTTTAACTTTTTATCTGTTGTTCCTTTATAGACTACTGGGTCACTGACTTGAATTATCCTGCTGAATTTAATTGTATGATATGCTGGTCTCTTTTTTATTTTCCGGTATTGGTGATATCCAGGCGCAAATCACAGAATTGCAAAAGGTACTAGAATCAGTGCAGTCCATAGAGAATGAGGTACAAGTACTTCGGAGACAGAAGTCTGCATTTGAGCAGGATATGGAACTAGCTTCAGCTGTTCAGAGGCAAGGTTCTGGTGGTGTTTGGCGATGGATAGCTGGGGGCACTGACAATGCATAAAAGTTGAATATTTGTGCCTAGAAATTTTGTCAGGGAATAATTCAATCGGTCAGATATGTTCTTAAGCTTTGGCAGATCACAGCAGCTGCTATTTGGAAAACCTCTGGTGATTTTCGACNGCTATCGCAACATTTGGAAAAATTTCTCTGATAAGCAAAAGGAAGCTGTTTCAAATTGTATTATACAGACCGTTACACTGATTGACCTCCAAAAGGCCTATCTTCTGCTCACAAACTGTTCTGAGAAAATTTGCTATATCCTCATACTCTCTCGTTATTAGTTTATGCGCTGTAGAAACGTTGTGGTTTATCGATTTTATTTCTCGAACCTCCTCTTTCCTCTCTGGTGGAAAAGAAAGTAGAAAAAGGGGAGAAAATCGTTATAACTTGGAGGTAAGACGTTGCTGTTTCCTTTGTGAAATGAGTTCCTTCCGCAATATCTTGCCTGCAGCTGACCTCGGAATGGCACTAGTGAAAGCAACTCTTCTTACTTTCTTGTACGGGGCCACCTGAAATTCCCATATATGATATATCCATTAACTCAGAAAGTACTATTACCGATGGCTACCAAGGAAGGAGAGTGGAAGAGTCAGGGGCACATGACAAACCTGATCGGCCACGAATTGAATTACTTGGTCTTCAGTGAGCTCAGAACCAGCTGCTTTGACCACGCATGCCATTGGTATCTGTCCTGCTTCTTCATCCTCAAGCCTGCAAATTTTGATATTTTCTTTTGATGAATACGAGATTTCGATTTTTGTTAGAGGGAGAAAGAGACGGATGTAAGATAACGTACGGAATAACGGCTGCATCAATAATAGTGGGATGACTCAAAAGTATTGCTTCTAGTTCTGCAGGAGCCACCTGTATACACATTCAAAACATTTAACCTTGAACATCCAGAACGCATTATGGTCATTAATTAATATTTGACATCTTTTTTGGTTCTGATCATGCCAACCATTGTTGAAAGCCATTCATCCTAGAAGTTAAAAACACCTTCTATCTATCATTAATTAACCGATATTGGTGCAAAAACTGCAAGGTATACCTGATACCCATTATGCTTGATGAGCTCCTTTATACGATCCACGATGTAAACGTACCCGTCCTCGTCAAAATAACAAAGATCACCGGTTTTCAACCACCCATCCGAATCAATTGTTGCTGTGGTAGCTTCCACATTTCCCAAATATCCTTTCATAATAGTAGGGCTCTTCAGCCACAGCTCTCCTTCCCTGTAAGGTGGCAATCCCTTTCCCGTTTCAGTATCTACCACCTTAGCACAAAAGCTTGGAAGCAACACTCCTGAGGAGCCCGAACGAGCCTTAGCCTCTCTGCCCGATGCAAAAAACGTTGCAGCTCCAGTGCTTTCTGTTAGTCCATATCCCTGTCTTAGC
>QEOT01004612.1:869-19215 GCA_003123785.1 Pterocarya stenoptera
TACTGGCTTTGTTAAGTCCAAATCCACTTTGATCCTGAAGGATTTTCCCCACCCAATTCCGTCATAATCAACATCAATCTCCACCACTTTCCCTATTGAATTGCCGATCTTCCAACCAGTATTCCTATTTATATTAGCCAGAGGCAAATTATACATTTGCACCCAAAAAGCTTCATGGTCAAAGACTATATTACTTGGTTGGGACTCCCTATCAAACTCCTGAAGTATAAATAAGCAATTATCAAATAGCCAAGGTCTCCCTTCCTTGATTCTCTGTTTATCAGCATGGTTATTGAAAGCAAGTATGAATAGATTCAGACCTACTTCCATAAAAGAAATAACTATTTTACTTATGGCCCAATCAACACAGACCTTCCCTATCAAACACTTCTCACCCTTCTGCTGAACTGCCCTTGCTTCTTCTACATCCAATTCAATCATCATCCTTTCCTCCTCAGTGAGAGTCATTTGTTCCCATTGCTTTTCTAGTTCCTCCAGCATATCCCTCTGTAGCCATCTTCGTATCACTAAACAACCCAAAGTTGACACTATTACTCTACCTCCAGTTTTGCACAAAAGAGAAAACTCGAGAGAGAGAAAGAAACTAGAGAAGAGACTATACTTTGTTTATAGTGATTTAGTATAACTATATTAGTATAACTATAACTATAGTCTATATTAGATTATTAGGATTAGTATATGTATTAATACTAGTACTAGTTATAGCTATATAATATATTAGACTATATAGTAGTATTAATATTAGGCTATTAGTATAGCTATATATTAGTATTAGTTATAATGATTTAGTATACCTATATTAGACTATTAGTATTAGTATATATGTTAGTATTAGTTATAGTGATTAGAATAACTATATATTAGTATTTGTTATAGTGAGTTTAATTTATTATAACTATATATAGTTATATATATTTTGTTATAGTGATTTGACCTATTAAAAAAAATTGTTATAGTGATTTATATAGTGATTTATATCTAATACTATAATATAGTATTAGTTATAGTCATTTAGTATAACTATATTAGTAGAAGTATAACTCTAGTCTATATTAGACTATTAGAATTAGTATATATATTAGTACTAGTTATAACTATATAATATATTAGACTATATAATAGTATTAATATTAGGCTATTAGTATAGCTATATATTAGTATTAGTTATTAGCATACCTATATTAGACTATTGGTATAAGTATAACTATAGTCTATATTAGACTATTAGTTTTAGTATATATATTAGTATTAGTTATAGTGATAAGAATAACTATATATTAGTATTTGTTATAGTGAGTTTAATTTATTATAACTATATTATTGATAGACTATAGTGATAGTATTAGTATTACTATATCATTATTTCATATGTAATTATTTAGTATAGTGATTTATATATTAATTTATATATAAACTTAAAGTATATTACTAATAGTGATATAGTATTAGACTATTAGTATTAGGCCATAAAATGTAAATTATAATTAATATACATTATATACTAATGTATATTAATATTACTAACTAGTGTCTTATGTACTTATCCAAAAGAATATATTGAGAATTTATTAGGCCATAAAAATTTGATAATAATATTCATTGATTTTCTTTCCTTTTTTAAAAAATATTTAAGTGATTTTATTTACAACTTTGGTATATAAATTCAAATCTTTTGATATATAGGATTTTTAATTCAATTTTAAATTGATTTTAAGTGATAAAAAAAATATTGATTTGATTTATCAATTTTAGTTTAAAGTTTTACAATTTCAGTTTATTTTTAAATTAATTTATATTATTATATATATTATATATAATATTAAAAAAATAATTTAAAATATATATTATATGGAACAGTCTTGTAAAAAAAAGCCTGAAACCAGAACCGGATCGGTTCCGGCCGGTTCGGCCATTACGAAAACTGGTTCCTGACTGGACCGGTCCAAAACCAAACCGGTTTGGGCAGGTCCGGTCTGTTTTCCCCTTTTTTTTTTACACTCCTAATTATGGTTAAAATGATGATTAATAGTATTTTTCTTAAATTATACACATATGAATAGTATAATATTTTAGAATTACATTGTATAAACACTTTTATTTAAACTGCATTTATATTACGAGTAATTAATCTTCATTTTAAATATCTTATTTATCATAATCCAGATGAATGAAGTAAGGTGACTGAATATGGTAAAAACATAATAGCAGAGATGCTAATAGATCTTATTATATAAAGTATAAACTTCAAAATTATAATTTAAATAAAAAAAAGTGAGTTAATCAATATTTATTACATTTAGGATAAATAATCGTCAAGACAATTTACAAAATTCTTATAACAAAAAATTATAATAAACTTAATATTTTTGCAAACAAAAAGTTATGCCCTATTGCCTTAGAGCACGAGCATCCGGTACCTTAGAGCACTAGCCAATGACAATGCATCTCTAAAGTTTTGCTAAATATCAATAAAATGATTTGTATTGGAGTAGTCAAAATGAGGAAGCTCTACATATGAGCTACAATACCACCAAAGTTTCCTTCATATTTGGAGATACACTGTTCATCTTAAAAATAATTATTATATTCTAAAAATATACACTAACTGCACATTGGGACATTGCTCCTTTCTTGTAACTCAGTTGGGCCTTTCACATTGGGATGCTAGATAAAATATTGGGTTACTAAATTATTAATTAATATATAGTTAGTGTAATTGCTAAATATGAAAAAAGAAAATTAAAAATAATATTATATTATGATTTTAGTTAATCCAATGTGGGGTTATATCTTGACTGGTTTTTTTTTTATAATGATAATTCTATTAATCAGCAAGAAACATTACAAACTTTGTTTATCAACCCAAACAACAGAACTAATAAACTCTGGAAAAGATCTTTCCCACACATTTATGTCATCAAAATTTCAAGCAAACTTTACCAATTTGTGTGCTCCCTCATTGCCCAAACGTCCCACATGCTGAATATTACAGTGGTTAAAAACTCTCATCAATTTTTGAATCTCCTTAATCACATTACCAAGCATAGACATAGAGGATGAATCATTTCTATGAATAGTATGAACCATAACAAGAGAATCTATTTCAATAATCAAATTTGGAATGCCCCTATGTAGACAGAATTGTAGACCTCTTAGGATCGCCACCAACTCAATTTCTAGAGGATCATTCACTGCAAACTCTTTCTTACAAGCTACCAACAGAACTTCACCCATGTCATCCTTAAGTAAAACTCCCACCCCTGCTCTTTGTTGATCAAAGAAGATGGGCCCGTCAACATTTAGTTTTAAAGATCCTCGTGGAGGAGGAACCCAAGTACCCTTGCTCTTTTGTCCAACAACCCTTACGTACTTTAGATCATACCATAAAGCTAGAGCATTGTGTATTGCTGCGGCATGGTTTAGGTCGATATCCTCAAACATCTTCTTATTGCGCCTATACCAAAAACCCTATGAAATGAGAGAAAACTTTTTCAGCTGCTCTTGACTTCCTCTAGCTTTGACTTGTCTAGCCAACTTAGCAAAATCCACAAAATTATCCTCATTTTGCAAACAAAGGCATTGATCATCCCAACTTTGTCTAAGTCTGTGGCATTTAAAAACAGCATGCAACACATCTTCTGCGCTATCCTTACAAAAACCACAAGTATCTTCCAGCAACATTTTTCTTTTCTTTAAATTTAATTTTGTTGGGAGACCATATTTGCACGCCCTCCAAGTAAAAACTTTCACCTTGTTTAGAATTTGTAACCTCCACAGCCCTTTCCATATCTGCTTCTGGTCTGCAGCATTTGATGATTCTGGTATGCTTCTGATCTCTCTACCCACGGAACTAAAGAGCTTATAAGCACTTTTCACAATAAAACTCCATTCTGTTTAGGCTCCCATATTAAACTATCTGCATTCTCCCTTGAGCTCAATAGAATTTTGAAAATCTCTGTTGCTATTGGGGATGGAAAACACTGATTCACTTTTCCAACATCCCTCCAGAGTGTATCCTTATCAATAAGATCTTCTACTTTTTGGTTAGCATCTAGCAGCAACTCAAGAACACATTGTTGGAGCTATCTGTGATTTGAAACCCAGTAATCTATCCAAAGTTTAATATCAGACCCATTACCCACCCTCCATCCACAGCCATGCTTTAAATTGTGCTTTGCTATCCAAATACCCCTCCAAGCATATGATGGTGTGGAACCCAACTTTGAATCCAAAAAATTAGTGTTAGGAAAATATCTTACTATGTAGATCTTATGCAAAATGGTAGACTCCTCACACATAATTATCCACCCTTGTTTTGCAAGAAGAGCCGCATTAAAAACTTTGAGATTTTTAAACCTCAAACCTCCATCTTTCTTGGGTTCACACATCTTCCTCCAACTAACCCAATGAATCTTATTTTCTTTTTTCTTTTGTCCCCACCAAAACTTTGCCATCATGCTCTCCAACTCCTTACAAAAACCATCTGGTAGTTTAAAGCAGCTCATCGTATAGGTTAGTATAGACAAAGCTACAGTCTTTATTAGGATCTCATTTTCTCTTTGTGAAAGCAACTTTTCTTTCCAGCATTTCAATTTCTGCCAAACTTTGTGTTTTATATTTGAGAAAACTTGATGTTTGGCACACCCCACTATTGGAGGCAACCCCAGATATTTGTCATATTGCTGAAAGTGCTGAACTCCCCCACAAAGATAGCAGATCCTCTTATAGTGAAGTTGAAACATTTCTGCTAAAAACTACAGTTGTTTTTTCTCTATTCACTTGTTGACCAGATGTCTGCTCGTACACTTGTAACATATATTGAATCTTCAAATTTTCCTGCATGCCAGCCTTGCAAAACAAGACAAAATCATAAGCAAACAACAGATGATTGGTTTTGGGTGCACCTCTGCAAATCTGAATGCCTTTTATCTAGTTCTCAATTGTAACTCTTTATAGTAAGCAAATAAGTCCCTCAGTCCATAACAAGAACAAATATGTTGATAAAGGATCTTCTTGTATAAGACTTCTAGAAGGAAAAGTGGGTCCTTTAGGCTCACCATTAATGAGAACAGAAAAGGAAACAGTCCTCACACAAAACATAATCAACTCAACTAATTTTCTATCAAAACCCATAGTAAGCATAGCATTTTCAAGAAAAAACCAATCTACTCTATCATATGCTTTACTCATATCAAGTTTAAGGAACATAACACCATCTCTCCCAACCATTTTCCTTCTTAAAAAATGTATAAGTTTATAAGCCACAAGCACATTATCAATAATAAGACATGTACTTTTAGCTAAATTTTGGAGATGGTTTTGATGAAATCAATGACAATGCTCTTATAATTAATTGGTCCGAGAAAATATATGAAAAGGGAAAAAAAAAAGAGCTGCATCCGGTTCCCTATAGTAACCTTTGAGCTATATTATTTTGATTTTTTTATTCTAAATTAATAGTACATTTAGATATTTCAAAAAAAAAAAAAAGTACATTTAGATATATTTATTGTTCCTACTCTTTTTTCAAAATTAGAAAAAAGATCATAAAAATCAATTCTTTTTTATTTTTGTCAATGTGACGATGATTATATTTTTATATCTTTCAATAATATTAAATAAAATCATTTTTACTAAACATTAAACTAATGTTTATCAACAAATACACATTTTCACAATGCTATATATGATTTCAATTTCTTACTAAGTTTTAAAATTTAGCCATTACAAAATATATCGTTGGCAAAAACGAATTTTGAAAAAAAATTAAATTTTTCTTAAAAACATAATAATTTTAAAAATATTTATCGTATCCGAAAAAAAATTCTGTTTAAAATATTCACTAAATAGTAATAATTCAAAAAGAAGGAAAAAGATAAAAGAGTAAGTAGTTAATATTATAAAAAGAATTGAAAAAAAGTAATAAAAATAAATAAATATTATTTTAATAAAATAAAAAAATAATAAAGAGTAATATGTAAAAAAATAATAATAATTTTTGGCTAAAATTTAAAAAATATTTTACTCATCCGGACGCGGACGGAAGTCGGAAGGTTGGGCAGAAGTTTCTCTCGGAATTAAATTTTGAATAGGACTCACCGACTATACACGGTCATATGACCCACTTGTTGACCAATTATTATTGGTAAGTCTAAATTGTTGGCCAAGTTCATACTCAATCCCGCTTTCTCTCTGAAACCCTCTCTCTCTCAAACCCTAGAATCGGAGAAATCGAAATTTGAATCCGGTTTGTTCAAATCGTCTTCCAACCGAGCATGGGAAACACTGAAAAGCTCTTGAATCAGATCATGGAACTTAAATTCACTGCCAAATCTCTCCAACGCCAAGCCAGGAAATGCGAGAAGGAGGAGAAATCCGAGAAGCTCAAAATCAAGAAGGCCATGGAGAAAGGAAACGTCGACGGCGCCAGGATCTACGCTGAGAACGCCATCCGGAAGCGTACTGAGCAGATGAATTATCTCCGCCTCTCCTCTCGCCTTGACGCCGTCGTTGCTCGCCTCGACACCCAGGCCAAGATGACCACCATCAACAAATCCATGGGAAACATCGTCAAATCTCTCGAGTCTACCCTCGCCACTGGCAACCTTCAGAAGATGTCCGAGACCATGGACCAGTTCGAGAAGCAGTTTGTCAACATGGAGGTCCAGGCCGAGTTCATGGAGAGCGCCATGGCCGGCTCTACCTCCCTCTCGACGCCGGAGGGAGAGGTCAACAGCCTGATGCAGCAGGTCGCCGACGATTATGGCCTCGAGGTCTCCGTGGGTCTGCCTCAGCCGGCCGCGCACGCTGTTCCGGCCAAGGAGACCGAGAAGGTCGACGAGGACGACCTCTCCAGGCGCCTCGCCGAGCTCAAGGCTAGAGGGTAATCAATCAGACAACGATGAGGTTGTTTATGACTTCTTATTATGAGAATGCGATGTGTATGATGCATAATACTTTTTATATTCTGTAAATTTGACTGAAATATGTCTTGGGATTATTGTTATTGCAGACTATATTGTTATTTATCTTGGCGTTTGATACTTTTCACCTGGTTTTGTGAATATGATTTTTCAGTATTTAGGTGCGTAGTTACGGATTGCTTGACGCGGCCAAACAAGGCGTTATTTGTCTAGATCGAGTGAATAGGATCTGTGTGTCAGTGTGTCTGTGGTTCAAATTTGATGTGGTAGGAACTAGTATGTTTAAATTTGATTGAAGAGTAACCTTTTCATTTTGGTAGCGCATTAACTGTTATCTTTGATTGTTTCATACCCTTGTTAATTCATGAGTTTTAATATATGAATTAGGAATTGGTTTTCAGGGTGTTAAATGATCTAACCCTTAGGGGTTGGCTCAAGTGGCAAAGGCCTTGGTATAGGTGATATGCTCCCTCCATATCTAAGGGTCAAATTCTCTTGAGTGCAAACAATTTCTAGGGGCCATTGGACTGGAGGAACTTCCCCTTGGATTGCCTGAGGTGCACTTGCGGAAAACTCCTTCCTGAGGGCTTGTGCCATCCTCTGGAGTTGTTAGGACTTTGTTCTTGAACACCTGGTGCCAATAAAAAAAAAAACAAGGGTGTAAAATGATCTTTTTGACTTGTGTGCTTAGTGCACTTTGATTTTATTATGGTTCTGATTCATTTAGTATGTTTAATGGTTTACTTTATGAGATTGCAAGCAGATGGGGATGTGGATGCTTACCTGTAAGATATGGATGGCCGTCAAGGGTCTTTAATCATCTTAGTTTCTTTAGCAGTCCGTTTTGTTTGTTGTTGTCGAATGTTGTGATTGTACTTTAGATGTTTTGCTGCAACAAGACTAATGAAAGAAAACTGTGGGAAACAACTTATGGACTTTCATGAAGATTATGACTGGCTACTTGAGGAAGAGGATATTGGATACATGATAAGAATATTTTTAGCACTTAAAAGTAATAAAGAAGAGTTGAGTTACATCTAGGATTAGGTAGGTAATATGTAATGCTACGCATGCCTGGCATGTTATGATCAATTCATAGTGGTATCTTGCTCTGATGCGGTTAAGAGTTCAATGACTATAGAAGTCTTAATACCTTAAGTTTACTGGATATTCGACAAGAGAGCTAAATTCCAACAAAACATTGAATGATCTGTTTATGTGGATGGGTTTTCAGAAATTAATGTTGAGGTTTATTTGAGGCTAAGAACCAAGGTTCTGGAGAGCACTCATGTGAAGCTCTCAAAAAGTTCCGTCACATATCTAATGTAGTTGCTGACTTGAAGCAGCAGAAGTTTGCACATGGCATTGAAATGAAACATTTAGTTTTTTTTTTTTTTTTTGTAGGTGGAAAGTTAGGATGCTTTTAGTTGTTGAAGCAGTTTAACTTGGTTTGCCTTCTATTATGAATAACTATTCAGATTGGGTTAGGAAGCTCTACATAGGTTTTTACAGTTTGGATATTGTGGATGGCTTGAGAAATTTTTGTTGCTTGCTTTGCTGGACTTGTTGGACTAAAATATCACATCTAGTAAAATAAGAGCTTCCTAGATGAATATTTTGCATGTCAAGGATGGGGAGCGGGAACAGCATTGGGCCGTGTGGAAGTTAATATCATGTTCTTTGTTAGTACCATCAAGTAGGATCATTGGTGGTCATTGTGGTTCTAGCGTTTTTCAACATGGTTATGGATGGTAGCTTCTTTTGATTTTTATGCTTTGGAAGACATTTTATTTAATTAATTTTATACAAATTGTGTGAGCATTAGTATTTTTGTAAATAAGGGTGCTTTATGTTTGTCAGAGGTCAATATTTTGCAGAGTAGATCAATATTTTTGCAGAGTATGATTGTGCAAGTCTTGTCTAGATTGAAAAGATGCAAGAGAAGGATCTTGCAAATGTGACCTTATAATGCATATATCAACAGCATTTTCCATGAACTAAATTGTTGAAGCTATTTCTCTAGAAAGAGAATTTACAAGCCAAGAAATTATCATATCAGTGCATCGTATCGAGCAGTAAAACAAGGATCATCTTCAGTAGGTCTGGGCAGGCTTCCATTCACAAAGCCTGTTTTACTTTTAGCACTAATCGCCACTTTCATGGACCTCTTTCATGTATGAAAATTATCTTCTTGTAAGTAATTGCCTAACCAGCACTGTTCCTGGGTTTTCGCCATAGTGAAGAAAATATGGATCGGAGGAATCATCACAAGGATTCGAGTAAATAGAGAGATCCATCGATTCTTGAAAGAAAACCTAATCTTGAAAAGGGAATTTCATAAATCTAAATTTCTAGGCGAGAATATTGAAAGAAAATTGAGGAAATCTATCATCTTTTAGCACTTCTAATGCGGTATCAAAATCTATACCTAATTTAATTTAAAACTGAATGAAAATAATGCTCCTAGTGAGAATTCCTAAATGTTAAAAAGTTTGATGGTCATTCATTGATTCGGTGATATTATTTTTCGGGTGGAGAGATGATGTGTTAAAATATGCCGTGGAGGCATATGATAATGGATGTGAAGTTTGAGAAATTGAAAGTTTTCTCTGAGGGCCCTCTTCTTTATTTAGCAGAGCCAACGAGAAAAGCAATATGAATATTTTCTATTTTAAACTTCTTATATATGCACACTTTTTTTTTATGGAAATAGACTCATTTCATTATTGAACCGAAGTTACAAATGTGACTTATTAATACATGGAAAAACCAGACTATAAGTCAACTACGCATCAGCTCTGGGGCTTCTCCACACACAAATAACTTTGTGGTGGACATTGTCTTAATTTCTAAAAAACTCTCTCCTAAACAGAGAAAGCGCTTTGTAGAAACAGAACTAAAAGGCCCCTCAATCCTCCCTGGGAGGATGATTACGGGACATTGCTATAGACATCAAATCCAATAGCCTATTCCTATTTTATTACTAACTAAAAACAAAAAGTATACCTAAATACAAAAAAACAAACTACAGGACCCCAAGCATTGGTGCGACCCCGTACGTCATGCCCACCGAAGGCATCAACATCTCGAATCTGGACTAGACAAGCACCCAGCTTGCGCACGGACCACAACGTCAGGCCGTACGACCACCAACGTAGCATCGCCCAACACTCTCAAACCGCTCTCGCCCCGAATTACGTCCGATCCAAAGGCTCAACACCACACTCGGGTCAACAAAATTAATAACAAAATAGAAAACATAAAACAACTACAAAAACTGAAAATTACAGAACATAAAAATAAACAACAAAGAAAACAGAAAAACAAAACTCGGATGAATAGTGCTCAAAGTTTCGGCACTGGCGCGTGTACGGCACTGGTCACTCGGGGAGGAAAACCGATGGCCAATCTTGGAAGCCCCGGAGTCAGGGAGCCCAGACAAGCCGAGCGTGGCGTCGGCAAGGAGCTCCACAGTGGCGCGTGATGGCCACGCGCTGACGAGATCCGGAAGCTTCGTCCCGCGCGTGCGGGCTACGTTCCACTCTGATGAATGCCATTTTTTGTGGACTTGAAGATCGGCGGTTGGGCTTCATCCCGGTGGGGCATGTGTAGACTGTCGATGGCTGGAAAGACCCGAACGACGTTCCTCCCTTATTAGGCCTGAAAAAAAAAAAAAAAAAAACAACACACGCAACACAGAAAAAATTTACAGAAGAGAAGGAAGGGGGGAGAGAGAGAGAAAAGATGGGGGAGGAGCCGAAGATCCCACCCCCTTTCACTTGATCTGTTTGAGAGAGTTTAGAGAGAAGGGAGAGGATTTTTCTAGAGAGAGAAGGGGGAGGGAGGTCACTTATATATGCACACTAAGGACATGAAATAAGAAATATTGTCTCATCATATAAAAACAATTCCAAATATTTGTTTAACCAGAAGGAAAATATATTTTTCAATTAAAATATTTTCTCAATCACAATTGTATGAGTTATATAATAAAAGAAATTATCTCACAGTTTTATGAATTGCTGATAATGGAGTTATAAAGGAATTATGACGCAAAATAGTTGTTACATCACACTTGGATTGATTATCTTGTTGTAGCCGTAATCCTGCCATGTCGTCCTTAGATCAAGTTCATTCTCCTTTTAGCAAGGCTTAGTGATTGCGTGATTATTTTTGTGCAAACATGAATCCAATTAAAATGGAAATAGGGAGGGTCTAAGGTGGAATATTGTTTGTTGAGTTAAAAAAAACTACTTATATTTCGATAAGGGTGGGGTATTGTGGATTTTATTAACACTTATTTTTTGGAAAGAGTGTTTTATTCCACATTACCTTCATATTAATATTTTCATTTTTTTTTTGTATAAAAGATCACCGAAAATAGTAGAAGAAATTCACCAATTAGTGGGAGCATACCTTTAAAATTTTTAATGATGGTGTACCACTAGTGATAGTGACTCCCAAAACTCACTAGAAAATATTTGTAATTTGTGCTATGCTAAAGGTATTGAGTTAACATATATGAGTCTAAGCATACAATTTTAAATTCACTTTATTTATATGATCCAATCGAGTGTTGTTGATCTGATTGACAAAGGAAAAGTGGAGTTGATAGAGATACAAGTCCATCTCTTGGTACTAATTGAGTTGCCTGTTGATAACCATTGATCTCACATTTGATGGAACTTTTTTGGAAGGAGTTAAATAATTAATTCTTGTAGGAGAATAGATGGTTAGCTTTCGTAATGTTTAGGCACGAAATATTTTGAGCACATGCTTGTACTGTTTTGGTACAGAAGGAGAATGAATGTTGCTAGTACTATTTTCATGAGAACTAACTAACCATCTATTCAAAAATACTCAATGCATCGTTATTATTGACGACCTACTGAATAAAATGGGTTCTTTGGACACTGCTGGCAATCTTAGAAAAGTGTATTCCTAAGAGAGATGACGATATGGTTGTCTTAGATTATTAATTATCACCTAATGAGTGACTTTCCATACTACGAGGTAGTGGACATGAGTTTATGAAAAGTAGCTCAAATTTCATGTCCTGTGAAACTATTTACAAGAAAAACAGTTTTTACGAGCTCATATAAAAATTTTATTGACAATTAATGAGATGATGAATACTAAAGAATCTATTCTTTCCTATACTAGTTGTTGTTTTTATTATGGTTTAATCATGGGAGTTAGAGGTTGAGATTTCGTTAGAGGGTAAATATGGCTTATTTGATTAAGTGAGTTTATGATGCAATTTGGACAAATCATTAAAAGTAATGGTTAGACTATTATGATTGTCCTTGGATTTAAATGCCCTAATCGCTTTACCCTTAATAAAACTAAAGGGTGGTTATCTCACATGTTGTTGTTGAGTACAAGGGACACGTACGAACCTTTGAAGTTGCAAATTAAATTTGTTGAATGATATTTGTGGTCACCTTGTAAATTGTTAAAAGTCGCAGTTGTACTTGCTGAATAGAATTTAAGGCTTATATCATGAGTTTGACCCTGAGTGAGATTCACGATGAATCATTGCTTTCATGGTTGTGCAAAGGCTTTTTATATATAAAAGCATAATCTTTTAGTAGGCGCATGTTTTTTGGAAGGTTACTACATATGAGATTGCACATAGAGGGAAATAGTCCTAAAACACCATTATTTATAGTTAATGTGATTTTACTACACTTGAGAGTTGCACATGATAGTGATATTTTTATGATCATGTGGCACGATTGGGAGCATTTAGTGAGCACACACAATTACCATGAATTTTGGAATTGTGGTGAAAAAGATATGTCGACGGGCTTACATCGGCTCACTCATATGAGCGATCACCTCTGACACTTATGTGACCAACCATTCATTTTCCTCTCGATTGGTTACGAATCTCGCCTATACCCTTTGAAGCTTGAATCTTTTTTTTTTTTAAATGTAGCGGATGATTTTTAAATGGATCCAAGTGTTTTAAAATGTTCTAAATATTTTTAGGGGTCCAAAACTTATGTTAGTGGGGGTATTTTAGTGTTATTGAACCAAACCTGATTTTTAAAGTAAGCCTCTTTAATTTTTGAAGCCATGAAAATAATAAAGTTTTAGAAAATTATTTTATTTAAGTTATTTTATTTCTTTAAGATTATTATTTAATATTCGTTATGTTATTTTATGTTTAAAACTCTACTTATTTAAATGATTTTATTTCTCTTAAGAAATATTAATAAAAACTCATCATTTTATTTTATGATGCAAAATATTATTTTGGGATTTAGAAAATAAAGTTGGATTTTAAATTTAGTCCAATTTCATTTTATCTTGTTTGCTCTCTCATTTCTTTTATTCCCTATATTTTAATTCAGCCCTTAGAGATAGCTCAACCCAGCCCACAACAAGGCCCAAGGCCTTAAAGAGAATAACCCAACCCATCCAAAGGGGAGACCCAAAACTATGTCGTTTTGGGAAATCCCTAATTTTCCCCTTTCCTTCCCTTTTTCCTCTTTCTTCCCCCCCTAGCCGAGACTTCACAACTTACATCCCAACTAGGCCACACTGCCGCTGTCGACAGCACCATCTCCACCACCGCACGTCGTCGGTCAACTACCCTTCTCTCCCTTGACGTCACCCTCACCCTGTAGCTCTCTTCCTTCTCCCTCGGCTTCTCTCCTCATAGCACAACACCACCAGTTGCACCACCCTCGCTAGTAAGCTCCCCTCCCTCTGATGACCTCGCTTTGACGACCTCCCTCCCTTCCCCTCTCTGTATCTCTCTCTATTTCACTATTTCTCTCTCAGTAGCCCTTGCACCACCGTGATCTCCCAGCACCACCACAAGCCCTCGTGGTTTCTTCCTCTCGACCGCCTCCCCCTCTTTGATTTTCTCTCTCTCACTGTTTGTCTCCCTCTCCATTTCTCTCATTTTAGGCAGCCATCCACAGCCGATTGCAGCACCGCCAACCACCATCCACGACGCCAGTCCATGCAGCCAAACACCCAACTTCAATAGCTCGGTTTCCCTCTCCATTTTTTTTCTCTCTCTCTTCCCTCCTCCCTCAATTGGCCTTCAGTACACACACACACACACACATCTTCCTCTCTACACCGTCCATGGCATACACACACACACACACATCTTCCTCTCTACACCGTCCATGGCAGCCTACCCACGACAACAACCCTCGCGGCACCACCAGCAAGGGATGAGCCTCCACCATACCTGCACCATGCTAGCACAGGAAACTACCCCTCTAATCCAAGACATCACAGACACATCCATTCAGCTGTAACTTAGCCACCGTGAGCATCAAATCCATTCACCAAACACCATTGTTAGCCACCAAGGGGATACTGTTGTGTACCAAACAGCCCATCGAGAACCATGAGACGGCATGCCTTCGATTTATGGTATATTTTTTTATCCCTTTACATTTAGAATTGTTGTGTTTGTGAAGCTACAGTTGTGATGTAGTTTGTAATATGGTGGTATGATATGCAGTGATGGAATATTGTGTTTGTGAAGTTGAAATGGAATGTTATGAAATGTGCTCTGTGTTGTGAGTTTTAGATTTTGAATGGTGTAATTGTAGTGTGGTCGTGTGTAGTATGAAGTGATGGGGATTAAATGTGAAGTTTGTGATGTAGTTGTGATTTGTGAAGTGATGGAATTATTGTAAACTATGCTCTGTGTTGTGAACTGTAGACAATGAATGGAGTAGTTTGTGATATGGTGGTATGTTGTGAAGTGACGGGATTACTGTGTAGTTGAAATGTGGTTGTGAACTGGTGGGGGGTGATGGTGTAGTTGTGAAGTGGTCGGATGCTAGGTGAAGTGATGGGATCACTGTGCAGTTTCGAAAGTGGTTGTAAATTGTGTGAAGTGATGGGATGTGGTGTAGTTGTGATATGGTTGTATGTCGTGTAAAGTGTCGAGATAAACTATGTAGTTTGGACATGCTATGTGAAGGGATTTGTTAGTTGGGATTGTGTTGGCTTGTAGGAAGTTTGTAAAAATAAGTGGATATTTTAGGTAGATTATATGTTGAACTTAGGTGATAACAAGGCAAGGTATATGTGTAATTTGAGTTGGATGTTAGTGTTGGTGTGTATGAAGCTTGTATACACAAGTGGGCATTTTAGTGAGCTATATATTGATCTTAGGTGATAAAAGGGGTAGGGTACATGTGTAAATGGTTGGATGCATGTATAAGATAGATCTACCATATGTAATGGATAGTCTGTCTTAATTATAAGGATATAATGTTTAAGATTCAAGATTGGCTTAAAGTTGTGTATTATGCATTGTTGGGGTTATGATGATATGTCTATTAGATTAGGCATGAATGAATGAATGGAGAGATGAAGTTAATAGGATTGTATCTTAACCTTTAAAGTGAACCATGGAGATTCACTTTAAGGTATAAGGACATGAAGTTGAATGTCAAGTGTTGGAAGTGCGACTTGAATGGGTTTAAGTGAATGAAGTATAAGTCAATGGTAATTTTATGCATTCCTAATTTTAAGTTGCATATGTACTTGAAAATGGAATGATGTTAAGGTTATATATGCATGTAAGTTGCCATTTGACTCGCACATGAATGGACTGCATGAAATGAAAATAACATGGAGTCCAGATAAATATTATGTTCATACTCTTCTAGAATTTTTTAAATGATATGAAAATGAAACTTTTATGAGAAATGTTCTTTTTATGCAATGAAGGAAAATGAAATGATGTTTATGAGTATGCTAAGTAATAACGTTTTAAGGTATATGTATGTAATGGCCTTTCTTGACAGTTCGTTTTAATGCACCTCAAGAATAGTTGTATGCATGTGAAATAGATGTGGTATGTAGTAACTATTGTCTTTATGTTCCATGAAATGAAATGTTGCGGTTTATGTTTGATGCTAAGAAATGATGTCTAAATGATGCGATAAAATGATGTTTAAATGATGCTGTGAAAGGATGTTTAATGGATGCTATGAAATGATGTTTAAATGATTATGCTTATTCTTATATATTGAAATGATGTTTATGAAATGAAATTGACTAATAAATGAAAAGACTGAAAATGAAATGACTAAAAGGAAAAAAAAAATGAATGTTTTAATGTATGAAACTACGTGACAACCATGACTGAATGAATGATGATATCAATGGGCTGGGCAGATTACAATGCCGAGTAAGTAATACTAGTAGTGCACCCAGTGATACCTCTTGACTGAAACAAATTCCCAACCTATGGCCATGGGTGGAATCTGGGTTCAAAAGTCCACCAACCCCAACACAAGAGGAATAACAATGTGTGCTGGCCAGAGGAAAAGTGATAAGAGTAATTGAATGTATGAACGATTTAGTTTCTTTATAAAGAAATGTACAATGTGTGGAAAATGTCTGATGAGAAATGAAAACATATGTTAATATATTTTTACAGTATGAAATAATGTTACTGAGTATTCGACTCGTTTTATTTTTATGTATGTCTCTCCTCATTCCAGGAACAAAATGAGAATGGAGTGTTAGGACAGAAATGGCCCATGTGAAGGGTGACAGAAGTCTAAGTATGTTAATGTAATGTATGAAAGAATATTTTTTTGTAACAGAACTTTGTGATTAATTTAATGGTTTCTGCTATAAGCTCTCTTTTAATATACAAAGTAGATTTTAATTTTAAATATATAATCTTTTATATCCTGGGAAGGAAAGAAAAATGTTTTAAAAGGTTCAGTAATCTCTATCTCATTTTCTAAAATTATTTTTTAAAGTCCCACCATAAGGACGAGCGTTACAGCTTAGGTAGCGAACGGATATGAGAGATTGTGTTCCTTGATGCTTATGTAACATATAGAGATAGTTGACATAAATATATATATATATATATATATATCACCTTAGTTATGCTAAGATAAGATCTTTGTTATTTGTTAAGACCGTACATGGATAGCCCACAATCTGTATAACGTATGGTTTAGTTAGATGTGATATCTTCTTTGGCGTTTTGGATAGCGAGCGAATGAAGAAACTCGGGTTAGGTATTGAGATAACGACTATACTAAGATTTGTAGGATGTATTGAGATTAGACATATGCTCTTTTAGAAATAGAACTCCACGGTAGTATGTGTTTCATACTACATATGCTTTTACAACCAACAGTAGAGATGAATAAATGGGATCCATGCTTCCTCATCGTGTGAGTCATATAGGTCATGATTGATGACCTTCATTTATTTATCCATTGTTTTGGATACCTTTGACCGTGTCAAGAGGTTGAGGTTTTAGTGTTTACTACTTTGACATGTTGTCTATGACCATGAATAATTCGATCTAAAAAGACATTGCTAGAAAAGTGACTGGACTAAAACTAAATGATATGAGGGCGAAGGAAAACTATTTGGTAACACATCAATATTGTGTTTGTACTCACTGTCGATAAGTTATGTTGCTTCTTTGAAGTTGTGACACAGCTATGTGTACATCTTGTTTTATGGAAATTGAGTATTGCTCTAAGTCATTCGGACTCGAGAGAGATTAGGGATGCTTAGTCTGATGTGACAAAATGAGTCAGAGCATAACAAGACACTTTTAAGAATGTTGCTATGTTGGTCTTCTTTAAAAGAGGATTTAGTATTGTACTCTCATTTTTCTTTTACAGGTGTGCTTGATGGTCACACAACCTATTTGCCAGTATGATCAAGATTGAGAAAATATTGAGAAATATAGACATGGGGTCTTACCCACTATGTGCCAGTGGGAGATGTAGTAAAGGGGCGCCTATAGTGGGCACCCATGTACCTTCCCTTGGCTAGGGGTTATGAAATAACTTAATAGTCACTTCATGAGTCTTGATGGTTGGTATTTAATGGCCAGTCAGGGATTATATTTAGATGGGCTATTTATATCGTCTCTCCCCCCTTGGATAAGGCACTTGTAGCACAAAAAGTAAAAATCTCTCTCTCAAGTATGGTTCTCTTTTGTTCTAGGATTTAGGCCGTGGAATATGTGAGTGGTGCTCTGGTCTTGTCACGTAGAATACTCCATTATCGACGATGATGATTTTGGATGAACAACTACAACGGGAAATTCGTAGAACAACTGCACTAGACCCAAAATTTACTACTCGAGGTAGCATCGCTTCTACTATGTATTCTGATCTAATATTTTTAACAATTTTATTTTATTTTAGAAATCTGTCATTATTTTATTTTATTTTAGAAATCTCTTGCCAGTTTGGAAGCTGGGGTATGATAGAAGGAGAAAATCTGTCATTATTTTATTTAAGAAAAAAATTAACCACTACAAAATAATTTATAGCTAATAGAAGAGACATTACGAGTGTGGAAAATTATGTATGAGCTCAAAGGGGCTAATACCTACAAAACTTAAAAAAAAAAAAAAAAAAAAAAAA
>QEOT01004612.1:33886-58221 GCA_003123785.1 Pterocarya stenoptera
GTAAGTAATAATCCAAACAACTAACGAGATAAAAGTGCATTAATGCAACCAACATGCATGTATATGATGAGGTAGATGGAACCCAACTACAATGATTGGGACTCAATTTAGTTGGAAAAAATCTGGTTTATGAGTAAAAAGAACGAAGGCTGACAATTTTGTAAAGTGGTTGTTATATTATGTTCAATGTAGATAATTGGTGTAATTTGAGTTCTAGACTTGTTGTATTGTGGTCAATGTATATACTTTAGGAGCCACTTTTCACAATTTGATTAATGGGAAAAAGCTGTATTTTGGAACAATCCTCGTTAATGCACGAGATTTTTGTTGCTTGTTAAATGAGTAAAAGAAGCTGGTATGTCCCCAACAACAAAAATATTCCATTACAAAGGTTACATCCATTACATGTTATTATGATAAATAGAGACTACGTCTATTACAAAGACTATGTCTATTACTATGATCATATCAAGTACAACAAAATTAATACAGGTTTGGTAACATTGCTGCCATCAGGTTTGGTAATAGTTTTAAATTGGGTTGTGTTTTGTTCTTTCAGTGCAAACCCAACTCTCTCCCCTTCTTGTACCCTTTCGCAACCTGTCAACAGGAATAACAAGAAATAGAACTATCATCTGTCTATTAGAAAAATATTGATGGTATATTGGAAATTGGAAGCAATTCAACTCAAAAAATAAATCATAACATCAAATGTTTGCCCTTCCTTTTGGGTTATAGGAAATTGCGCCTTTCTCATTCACCTAAAATGTTGGTACTTCTTTTTTAAGCATCACAGTTTGTCCTGGAACATATAAACCTTATACATGATGTCTGGCAGTGCCAAATTTGCTCACAAGTCAATTCTTCCTAGTGCATGAATTTAAGCTGGCTTCATATGAAGCACATCATGAGCATTCAAATAATTTATATTTTAGATATATAAGAGACTTGTTAATAAAAACCCAAAATAGGAAAGAAGTACAAATTCTAACTTGAAATAAGCAGGGCCATGAAAGGAAATTGCATATTTCTTTCGATTCACCTAGAAAAGAGAAGACCAATTCAGATGCAGAAAGCAAGCTACCTTGCATTCATGAGTGCATATAAAAGTACATACACATCAGCCTTTTTTCTTTTAAAAAATGCAACAATAGATAGCAACTAAGTTGTATTTTAAAATGTAACAAGTTCACGCTCACATACAAAAAGGGTAACATATTCTGCATTGTCTAGATGTTACTCTATTACCTGGCCACTAGAGCATGAGCCTCCATGTGATGTACACCAATTATTGGTAAATTAAAGCTACCGGCAGTCTTCCGAGCTTTTCGCACACCAACTGCATTGCAATTACACAAAATGACTCTAAGCAACCAACACAAATTCTGTAGTTGTCTCAAAATTTTGCAAATTATTCTCAAGCAGCTACTGTAAAATTTGCAACAAGGACCTACAACAATTTCCACTCATCTGTAAGTCCTTCATTGGTCTGTGCGAGTGTATTGTGCATGAAAGTCTTTAACCAAACCCCATGTGTGGGCCAAGATTGAACATAAAGACGGGGAAAAAAAAAAATTCTACCATCAAATACTCAACTTAAATACTTGATATCTTTTTCAATTAATCTAAGATTTGTAACATAAGTCTTCCTTTTCTAGTGAGATTCACACTTACTATACTATCAAGCAGATTTTAGCATAAAGACATTCTACACCTAAGAATTAGAGGATGATGACAGTACCCAACTATTTGGCATCTAATGTGAGAGATAATTCTTGGGGGAACTAACATACACGAAGAGAGATATCACTTAAATTACCATGAAGGCAAAGGCTCAAGCTAGGACCAATAATAACAGCAACAGCTGATACATCAGTCTCACTTACATTAGCTTTATCAAGTGTTTCTTGCACAACCTGCAATTCATAATCCCAAACTTAGGCCAACCCCATCATCAACACATTTATTTAACCTAGGTTCCAAGAATCTGATTTTTTTTTTTTTTTTTTACAGCAGTACTTTAACTGTGAGTGACTCACAGCAATGCAACATGAAACTGAGTTCTTTTTTTTTTTAAATATTTAGATAATGACACAGAGAATACACGACTTGGGTCATATTCGAAAAACCAATAATCTGTTATTCCAAGCAAGGTTGAGAAAATCTCATATAAGAATAAATTTAGAGAGAATTTTAGGCCTTGGCCATTCCAAGAAATAGATAAAGAATAAAAAAAAAATACTTGAAGATGCTACTAGCACAATCGATTCGGCAAAACAAAAATATAAACCCAATTCTATAGTGAACAAATAAAGTTCTTATGTAATTAAATCCGATAAAGATGAAATGCTATACCTGGGAAGACACTACTTGGCTGAGAATCTCGCCCCTGCTCCTCACCTAAAACACCCGAAAAAAACCACAAAAACCAACCACAACCCATTGTAAATACACCACAAAGCCAAAAACAATCAAATACCCATTACAAAGCCCGAGCCACAATAAAAGAAGCAAAATTTGGGTTTCTTACAATGGCGGCGGCGGTCGTCGCAGCTGGTTTCAATGCCGAGAACAAGTAAATCATCGTCTGGTCTTGGGATTTTGAGGTGGGGATTAGGGGAGCTCGGGTTGAGATTTTTGGGAGTCGAATGATGGGCTGAGAAGAAACTGCCATTTCCCGCAGAGAGAGAGAAAGAGTTTGAAATGCCGTCAGGTCTCCTTACAATTTCATCTCCCGCTTGCAATGATCCGCACCGTTTCACTTGATCTGCTGGCATGACAGGTAAGGGGTGCACAATGGGAGTGCACGAAACCGACTATCTTTAGACTTTTCCATATATTAATGTTCCTAGATACAACACAAACTCACCCTGTTGGTCTCATTCTCTGCTCAAGCATCAGCAAGCTTTGTTTAGGATTTATTTGTTTTGAGGAAACAAGTCTTGTACCTATTAGTGTGGCCTGTGAGCAATGTAATTCGCCAAAGCAATCAATGGCGCTGCCTTCTTTGGGTAAAATCCAGAGAGCTGGTTCTGGGTATCCTTGTTCAGTTTCTTGGCAAATTCCCTCTATTTCTCGATGCCCAGTAGCTTCAGATACGCAACCTTATTCGCCACCAAGTCCTTCCCGGCCTTCTTTCCCAATTCCTGCGCCGATTTTGTCACGTTAGGGATATTGTCCACCACCTGAAACTGAAACAGTAGCCCGATGTACCTCGCGAATTTCCTCAGCTTTTCCACCTCCTCGTTGGACCCACCTCCCAGAATTATGCTGATGAATGAATTCCGGGTGCTCTAAATCAACCTCGAAAGGTCTGGCAACAAGCCCTTCGGTCCCAATCGACCTAGCTAGCTCCCCGACGGCGTGGACAATCCTTGCGGACACCACGATGTGCTCGAAAGCGAACGACAAAAGCGCATCACCGGAGAGAACCGCAACATCCTCACCGAAGACCTTGTGGTTGGTCGCTGACAATCTCGCAAACTGCGATGGAGAGCATGGGGCATAATAATTCCTAGCCAACCTCAAGAATGCGTATATCTAAAGTTTAGCTACAACGTAATTTCATAAAATGATGTAGAAAGTGCATTTTGCTTGTGTTTTTTGAGAGCAAGCTAGTGATAATTAATATAATACTAATGCTCATAGCTGGAGTATCAGCATCTACTCGTAACTCATTTATTTTACTTATGGAATGACTAATTCAACGTGTGTCGAAAGGAAACTTAGTTATTTTTTAGCTACTCATATACTATTGGCATTGGCTTAGCCAAATTCAAGATGACCTTAAAAACGTAAGTATTGGTATTGACTTCATCAAAAGTTAATGCATTTTTAAAATTTGAAGAAATGTAGATAAAATCATCTACATTGGCTGCATCAAAATGCAAAAGTTTAAACTTTGAGCTACAGTGATTTTAAGTACATCTTCAAATTTAAAGATGTATTGTTCATCATCAAAAGTAATATTTTATTGTAAAAACTAAAACCAACTTCTTTCCTGCGTAAACGGTGTACAGTAATATAATAATTCTTTAAATAATAACCCAATTAAATTCGTATAGGGTTAATACTATAAGGTTATAACTACAGTAATTTTTATTTGTTATAATAATATAATATAATATTATTAGCTAAAAAATCCGATGCCTTCCGTTTACTCTTTGATTATTAATCATTAGGCTTTCTTTGGATAGTGTAATTGCAAAATATGAAAAAAAATAAAAATAAAAATATCATTATTAAAAAATAATATTATATTATTATTTTGATGAATCTAATGGCTAATACAATGTGGGGTTATGGATAAAGAGGTTTTGGATATATAGAAAACATGTACTTTTCATCAAATTTTAAAGATGACTTTGATTAAGCCAATGCCAATGCCAATGCCAAGCTAAAATAGATTTGCATTAGCTTAGGCTTCTTGGAGGTGAAGTCTTTTAGAAAAAACTGTGTAAATTATGACTGCTTATTGTTCTTAAATTTAACCCCCAAGTTAATGCTAGGGGGCCATGACCGTGGGAACACCTACAAGAAGCCGTGGCTGTAGTTTAGTATGATCACTTTCCACTCATAAAAGAGGTAGTGAGTCAGAAAGCTCCGTTTAGAGATGTTGGTGGGTTTGGGTTCCCGCCTTTAAGGGAAGTTGCATTCAATACCTTCCTTTAATTGAGTGCGCATTATATAATAGCTTCAAGGTGACAATTAGGATGGTAGGCACTGTACAGATGCAGATGTCTTAAGCCATTCACCAAGTTGAGTGAGAGACAACTAGATTGACCATAAATTTATTTAGGATGGCTAAGAAAAATCGCTTTCATCAAATGAAAAATGAGATGACAATTCAAAGTTGTCAAAGAGTTGTGATAGACAATGTCGATGAGAGCTAGAATTCGAGGATGGGGTACATGGTGTTTCTAAAGATTTCACCTATGAAGAGTGCAATGAAGTTCGATAAGAAAAGAAATCACAACTTCTATTTGAATTTACAAGCGTAATTGAGATTATTTATTCTTTAGGGGTGAGAGGAAGTTTTAAAATCAAACTAAATATAGAAGTCATTTTACAAGCGATTAGATCTCCTGAGACGTAATGACATACAAGATCTGAAAACGTAGAACACAAATTGTTTTTATATTTGTCAATACAAACAAAGGGAACAGAGAAGAATAAGATAAATAAAGGAAAGACCAAATCTCATCTATCCTCCATCAGTATCATGAAGCATAGGAATAGTTGCACGCACCGGTGAATGCTCCAAGTTATCAACCATGCTTGTGCTAGCTGCAGAGTTGTATTGGTTGGTTTCAGTTCCTTTCGCTTCAAAAACACCCGTAAAGCTGTTTACATCGTCGAAAACCCAATCAGTCAAGTATCCGAGTCTTGAAGTTACAGTGCTCACTTCAGCATATCCTGAAAGCATCGCCACTACACGCGACATTGATGGCCTTAGCATTGGTGATGCTTGACTGCACAATAGAGCCACTCCAATCACTCGTTTTACTTCTTCCTCACCATAAGTTGCTAATTTAGAGTCCACCAGTTCAATATCACGTTTGTTTTCATGTAGATGCCAAGCCTAGGATGCAGAAAAAGGACAACATCCATTAGTGGAATAGCTTTGGACATGAGAAATACTCAGGTCTTTTTTTTGTCAGGAAAGTTTCACTTCGATCATTTTGGCTTTGAGGGCAAGAAGTATTAAAACACTACTTTCAGCACAATAAATTGTGGAAGGCACTTTGTTAAAGACAACTATTGGGGCGTTGCGGCTCTTCTGTGAATTTAGTGTCGTGTCTTAATGAAGCTCTGTTAGAAAAGTTATAGAAGTTAATCATATGTCATGACTCTTAGGTTGCATTTGGATTTTGAGCTGAGCTGAGCTGAGTTCTTTATGAATAATAGTGAGTTGAGGAATGGAGGGAGTTATGTGGGGCCTGTTTAAACTGAGTTTAAAGTGTGTTGGAGGTTAAGATGAGTTTAGTAATTTTTATGGGAAGTTGAAAAAGGTTGTGGGTGATAGGCCACGACGTTGCATGGACGAGGAAGCCGTTGCATGCACGTAGAAGACGTTGCATGCATAGTGGGCAGTCGACGGAACCAATAAGGCACGTGGAAGGTGGAGGGCAAGACTGGGTCGTCGTCCAATAGAGAGACGTGCAAATGAGTCGGTCTTCAGTTGCGAATGGATCTTTAGTAGTTATTGTTGCGTGATTTACGTTCCTTTTGGATCTTCAGTAGTTATTGTTGCGTGATTTACGTTCCTTTTAATTCATGAAGTTATGTTCTGTTTTTCTTGTATTGTTTACGTGTGTTTGTGTCTTGTGGTTAGTCCTATCATTTCGGTTTACGTGGTTTACGTTGTACGTGGCTATGCTTATTTAAAGCAGCCAAAGTTATCAATGAAGGGAAGAAATCATTTGTTATCTAAATTGCGGTACTTTCTCACCCGAAGAGAACAATTATCTTAGCATTTATATACTCTGAGTTTGGGACCTATCATTGGTATCAGAGATAGGTTATTATGGGAACCAATAAAGAGAGAATTGAACATCTGGAGGCTGGACTCGGTGAAGTTCAAGAGGGGCTACACCGGATGGAGCTGGGCATGGCGGATCGACTACGGCATGTTGAAGAGACTCTTAACCGTCTCTCTAATGTGCTCCTTGCCGACCAAGAACCTCCAAACCAAGGTATTCAATACCGTGAAGGTCACAATGGGGGACGACTTGTGGTATCCTCAAAAACGGCAAAGTTAGAATTTCCTCGATTCTCAGGAGATGATCCAACGGAGTGGTTCAACCGTGTGAACCAGTTTTTCGAGTTCCAAAACACTCCCGACAACCAAAAGGTTTCTTTAGCATCTTACCATTTGGAAGGAGAAGCCAACCAGTGGTGGCAATGGATTCGTAGGACTTTTCAAGAGGAAGGTCGAGTTCTTTCATGGATCGATTTTGAAGAGGAACTATGGGCGCGCTTTGGGCCATCGGACTGCGAAGACTTTGATGACGCTTTGTCCCGAATTCGGCAGACGGGCTCCCTGCGTGATTACCAACGGGAATTCGAACAATTAGGCAACCGGGTCAAAGGTTGGACACAGAAGGCTCTAGTGGGCACCTTCATGGGTGGTTTGAAGACAGAAATTTCGGATGGAATCCGTATGTTTAAACCACAGACTTTGAAAGATGCTATACGTTTCGCAAGAATGAGAGACGAACAACTTGCAAGGCAGCGGGAGTTCTTACAACCACCCCCACCTGCACGAGCTTCTCTAGCTCTTCCACCAGCAGCTCGTGTAGCTCCCACAGCACCTGCTGATCCAATCAAGCGATTATCATGGGAGGAAATGCAAAGGAGGAGAGCACAAGGCCTCTGTTTCCATTGCAATGAGCGTTTCACAGCCGGGCATAGATGCCAAAGACCCCAGTTGTTACTCTTGGAGGGACATGCGGGTCACGTGGTATGTGAGGACATCACTGATCAGCAGACATTGGAGGCTGACCAAGGTGGAGGTGCAGTAGAATAAATTGGAGGAAGAAAATCTGGTCCAATGGAAACATCTTCTGCAGAGGAGTCGACATGGGAGCCCACGAGAAAGCTGCTGGACATGTTTCCAGGTGTGGACCTTGAGGACAAGCATCCACGTAAGGGGAGGGTATTGATAGGCCACGACGTTGCATGGACGAGGAAGCCGTTTCATGCACGTAGAAGACATTGCATGCATAGTGGGCAGTCGACGGAACCAATAAGGCAGTGGAAGGTGGAGGGCAAGACTGGGTCGTCGTCCAGTAGAGAGACGTGCAAATGAGTCGGTCTTCAGTTGCGAATGGATCTTCAGTAGTTATTGTTGCGTGATTTACGTTCCTTTTGGATCTTCAGTAGTTATTGTTGCGTGATTTACGTTCCTTTTAATTCGTGTAGTTATGTTCTGTTTTTCTTGTATTGTTTATGTGTGTTTGTGTCTTGTGGTTAGTCCTATCATTTCGGTTTACGTGGTTTACGTTGTATGTGGCTATGCTTATTTAAAGCAGCCAAAGTTATCAATGAAGGGAAGAAATCATTTGTTATCTAAATTGCGGTACTTTCTCACCCGAAGAGAACAATTATCTTAGCATTTATATACTCTGAGTTTGGGACCTATCAGTGGGTCCCATGTATAACGATGTGTTAAGTTGTAAGGAGATTTTGAGTTGAGATGAGTTTAGTAATTTGAGAGTTGGGTGTTTGGATATTAGACTCAGTTTAAAATTAGACTGAACTCAGTTTAGTGTTATGATACAATGCAATACTTTGCAAAATCCGCTAATACTATAAAAAAAAGCACCCCAACCTAAATTTGCTATACTGTAGAAAGGAAAGCACTAGGAGTCTCAGACCCCGATCAAGCAATTTCAAAAGCTCAGGGAATTGAGCTGTTCCCTAGATAAGTCAGTTACTTTATTCATGGATGTACAACAGCATATAAACAAGGTCTATCTACGATACTACAAACCAAAATGAAAAAAAGAAGATAAAAGCAAGTCTATGTGATATTCTAATAAGCTACTCTATTCTGCATGACCTATCACTCTTTTTTGAATGACCCCATGACAGATGGATTTTGGGGTGAAATCAAGGTTTTCAAAACATTGAGAAAGAAAGTCAGGGTAAATTTCAAAAGTCATGGACATCATAAAATGCAAATAGGTATATAATAAGCAATTAACAGAGCAATTATGTCATATCTTGGAAATCTAAAAAGCTTTACACATAACTGGACTCTCATGAACTTCTATGAAAATAAAATAAATATAATTTCATTGGATGTGCAGAATTGCCTCTTTACTTTCTTTACAAAATAATGCATCATTTTTCGTCTAAATCCAAAAAGAAAGGAGAGTCTAAACCATGATTATCATATGTCTGATGTGGTTCCCAGAGTCGGGATGATTTGGAACTTTTGAAAGGATCAGTATTTACCAAATGAGACAGAGGAATCTAATAAGGATACTGTGATATCTTCTTACCCATTCAAGTAGATAGAACTTCTCTTCGTCTAAGCTTTTGTCAGAGTTAGGCCTGCCGCTAATGATCTCCAGAGCCACAACACCAAAGGAAAACACATCCACCTTCTCTGTAAGGTGTCCACGCATGGCATACTCTGGTGCAAGATATCCACTAAATCAATTAACAATTAATGCATAAATGTTTGAAAAAGTAACACAAATAAAAATAAACTTCTATGACCTATCGCATCATTCTTTCTTGACCCTATATCATTGACTCAGTCCAACCCGAACCATAATTTGAAGTTTCAGACTTCAATGTAAACTACCATCAATTTTGAAATAACCAAGAAAGAGCAGTTCCCGACTCTGTGGTTCAAGAAACTGAAAATATTGTGCATCTCAGCATTTGTCTATTTTAATTTTAATTTTAGTTAGTTTATTATTCCCTAATTATAGAACAAACACATTTACACTTCCACCATTGTTTTAGCACTTTATTACCTACCCACTTCATTAGCTGTCTCTTGCACTTCTTGTCACTCACAGCTTTTTATTTTCTTAAGTTAAGTTTTACCTTAAAACCGTTTGGTTTCCATATTATCAAAACTATTCAGTTTTCAGGTTATTAAAACAATTAGATAGTCATCTGGTTAATGGGAAGTCTATTACAGTTCCGCTTATTTCTTTGCAGATCATGGTCTTATATATAATGTGTCATTTTTTGATTCGTTGTCATCGGATAGCCGATTGTCAATTTCGAAATCATTGACGCCTCCGAACAACATTGCAGCTTTTTCTTGGAAACTCATATCATTGGGTGGTTGTGAAAGGTTCCAAAACTAATTTCCCACTTAGAGATGAAACTTTTTGTGGCAATGTTGGTGGTGTTGGTGGCCATCTATTTTGTGCAAAAAGCTGCAGGAACTTGAGACTTCAGTGCCAAGCCGATCATCTAAAGATGTCAGCTTTGTACCCTTTCTTTGCATTTCTTACAGCTTTGACTTTCGGATTGTTCTTTTGAGCTATGGTGGTCCAAGCCCAATGACCAACATAGATAGACAACATGATGGTTCATTTCTCTTTTGACCTCCCCCCCGGTGTATTAATTAAGCAGTATGTTGAGCTTCTCATGGCTACGAAGAGAGGTAGGAGAATATATAACAGATTAATCCAAAGCACTAATGTTAACCTAATGACCTATTCTTCGCACAAGGAATTATTCTTACAAACTATCCTCCAAATCATTGAAAAATTGCTTCAAAGCTTATTTGTTCCAAACCAAACCCTCACGAAGCATACTCAACAACTTCTCCTACTGCTTTAATGCCAGTTTCCTGAATGTGACCTTTGCAAGCAGTAAGAATAGAATATAAACAACCACAATCCTAAACTGAAGGAAAACACAAATTTCTTTTAGAAAGAACCCAGAACTCTCTAAAACCCAAAGAAAAATCGACACAGTTAAAAAGAAAGACACACAAATGAGGGTACAAAAGGTTTGTGATACTCATCAAAGAAGAGACAAGATTGATTATGACTGGCCGAGCTTGGTACAAAGTTGGTTTTTGCTAGACAAGTATTTGTAGTTTTGGATAGTGGAGCTTGGTTTGGATTTCTGGGATCAAATAATGGCAGATAGGATGGCATCTTAGTTGAGGTTTTCAAGTTTGATGTAGGTGTGGAGGCCATGAATGTCTACTTTGAAGAAGGTGAAGAGAGAGTGACGGAAGAGAGATTGGTATGGTAGCAACCAGTAAGTCTGGCTGTCATTTCAGGAAACTGCCTTTTGGTGGAAGGCTAGAAAAGCACATAATTTGGTCTTCCATTTCATGTTAAATACATTTTTCACAAGGGATATAATGAGTGGAGTGTGTAGCACGTGTGCCGTTTTCTGTACATTAATGCAGGCTTTTGTAAGGGGGTAACTAGCAATTGACTTCAAATACAAATCTGAGTTGCAATGAGTATAAATTTATGACTGAGTGAAAATATAATTAATCCAGAAATATAGTTATGAGGGATCTTACATTGTCCTTGCAACGCGTGAGCTTATGTGGCTCTTTTTTATCATCGTAAAGTTTGGCTAAACCAAAATCTGAAATTTTGGGAATAAAGTCAGAATTGAGCAGAATATTACTCGCCTTCACATCTCTATGTACAATTCGAATCCTTGACTCCTCATGAAGATAAGCTAGACCCCTTGCTATGCCCATGCATATATTGAAACACGTTGGCCAATCAAGACTCTAAACTTCTTTTTCCTGCCACATGCGAACGATATATAATAAACTCAACAGTTGTTGTACTTGTTAGAAAAGTAGATAGAAAGTTCAACAACATATTATTCTCTTACCAAACAATGCTTGATCAAGACTCTCGTTCTCTAGATACTCATAAACAAGAAGTCTTTTATCTCCATCAATGCAGCAACCATGCAATTTCACAAGATATGGTAGCAATCTCGGTTACAAATTGGTTCTTTCCTTGGTGAGATGCTAATGAAAGTTGCTTCACAGTGACTACTCTGCCATCATTAAGTGTCCCCTATACAGAACAAATTCAAATGGAATTTGAGGCAAACAAACACTCTTCATGAACAATTATATTATCATGTCAAATTCAAGTTGTAGGTATCATTTTACAAAAAAGATATCATGCTCTAATTTCCACTGATTGGATCTCGAGACATCTGGACATAAATAGAATCAAGTTATGCATATCAAATCTGCACATCCATTTATGGTAGGAAATCAAACCAAGCAGTGAAGTTAATTTCAATCTTATTAGAGACAAGATACTTAGTGGGGATATTGCTACATCATTCGTGAAGTCAGTAGACCAGTTAGCTGACATGTGCTCTTATGTCGTAGTCAATCAGAAGTCACCTGTCCAATCTTGGCTTATATGAACGAGAATTGTTATGTCTACACAAGCTTTCTACAAAGGGAAAAGCTCCCAACCGAATGGGTGAACGCCCAGTTTTCACACCAGCCAATAGGATTTTGCCACATATGACATACAATAAATATCCATCTACACTCACATGCACCATATTTCTTCTTTATTTTCCATCTCTTTCCCCCTTCTCTCGCTTTCTCCCTCCCCCACCCCACTGCAACTCCCCCTCTCTCTCTCTAAAATACTCTCCCCACATTATGCAATTTTTCATTGTTAAATTGTTCTATTTAATGACACATACATTTCTTTAGTCCCAGACGAGTTCTTATATTGTACCATAAATGTTACAATTCTTTTTGCATGATTCCTGAGTATGCCAAGTAATTCCCTATTCGATTTATGCTCTAGCTTGAGGGGACTGTTATAGAAAGTATTTTCATGAAAATTATATTTCAAGTAACAAAAGTATATGAGGGATCTTTTGTAATAAATATTAGGTCGCCTTTGATCTCTACATAATATAATGTTTACATGAATAAAGAATTACCTTCTTCTTCTCCTTTTCTATTCAAACTCTGATCATTATGTGTTACTAGTAATTGAAAACTTGTCTCCAAAACATTTGGAGTTGAAATTGTATGTGGATGGAAAAAATATGTGAAAGAACTGAAGAACTGCCTTTTTGGGTGTGGAAAAGGTATTGGTACTAAGTCATACCACTAAAAACAAAAATTGGGATTCTAATTTCATAGTATTTTTAATCTATGACTTGTTGGTTGTCAGAAATCTACATATGCAAAGATGTATAGTGCTGCTCCTAATATTTATAATAAATCTGAATGAGTGAACATGTAGCACTTCCTTGACCTTGCAGAAACATTGAAAATTTCTCCAAGTACAAAGAGTTGCTTGATGAAGTATTGTTTAATCAAAAGCAGATCATCAGAGACGTATCATTTGAATACCAACCGAGCAATGCTACACAACCTCCCCAACCTCCACACACCACATTTTTTAAAATTTTTAATATATTTTTTATTTTTTTTAATTTATTCTTTTTAAACTAATTCAATTATTCTATTCATTATTCATATATTAAATATTTGATAAGAGAAAAAAGTAATAAAAATTAAAAAAAGTGTGGTGTGTGGAGGTTGTGTGAATAGTAGAAGGTTGTGTAGATTTTTTCATACCAAAAATATTGTTTTTAAAAGTTCTGTGCAATTGATGAGATTGATTCGTGTCTTTTGCATTAATTTTTAGAGGAAATACAGGGGATTAAACCAAGCTTTAAGATGATTTCGGTAATGATTCCAGCACAAAGATAGATTTATTCCCCCACCAAATTCCTCGCAGAATATGGAGTGTGGAGAACATTTGGTCATAAAGAACCATGGAAACCTTGTAAGCCCCAAGCAAAAGGAAAATGTTAAAATAGGTGTAACAGACTTTCGTCGTATCTTCACTAGGACAAGTTTGAATTGGGACAAAATTTGGGTCAATAAGTGAAAAGAGATAGAATGCATTTTTTCTCTTTTTTTATTGGCATCGAGTATCTGGGACAATGTCCCAATGAAAAGAGATAGAATACGTCTATTTGTTATCTCATTGTGAACTTTTCTAGCATAGCTAAGAATTTAAAAAGTACAGAAGACTCTGAACTTCAATTACTTCTTAAGTAGCCACAAGCAGAAAATGCATGTTTAGACAAGAATACATGGGCATGGAAGCTAATAGTAGAGAAAGACTTCCAATTTGCATGTCAATTTATTTTTTAATGGTGTATGCCATAATTAACATGATAATGTACAGATATTGCAATAGCCAACATCTTGATAATCAGAAGCTCACAATATTGGTGGTAACAAGGGTGCACTTTCATTTTGACCTTTTTCTTTTGCGGGGTGGTGGCAGGCACATAGAGATGGGTAAGAAGAAGAGAAATAAAAAGGAAAATTGCAAGCCGTAATTGCCTAGCTGCAAGCAACTGCATGATGATAATGAATACCACCTTCATATTGGATAGTCAAATTTGCATCATTGACATGGTCTCCAGAACAGTGACTTACCTTGTGAACAGGTCCAAATCTCCCTCTCCAAGTTTATTAGAAGTACTAAAGTCCTCTGTGGCAGTCTTTAGTTCACTGTAACTGAAAGTGTACGGTGCGGCATCTAGCCCTAGGAGCTCTGCAGATTCAAAACAAACTCAGGTTATGGTTGTGAACTGTTTATCTGCGTCATGAACTTTTATGTAGCATAAATTCCGTTAGAACAGTACTCGTGAACAGTATCCGCAAATAGTGCTTGGGTTTGCAAATATTGTAAGGCCTGTGTAGTATACGGTTTTAAAGAAAGAAAAGGTCTAGATTTCCAGTTTTCTTGGAAAATTATTGGGAGTTTCAAAGAAGAAAACATATATGAGAAAGATAACCCAAGCTTCACAATACTGTTTATCGACATCACACCATGGAAATGGTTGAATTACACAATCAAAAAAGTAGATACTGGAAATTCTGTAGTCATTTTCTTTCATTAGTAATTAAAAACATTACATTCATAAACACACACACACACACATACACATACCCATGTAAAGACAGATAATGGCCAACTCTAATGGACTTGGGTTCCTTAGACTTTAACTAGTAAGCCCAAACCAAATACTTGAGTCTGGAGCTATTTTGAAGTTTTTCTTGCACGAGTCTCCTTCTATTTTAGCTGAATAGGGTATAGAAACACTCAATTTGTGCTGGTTTGATGATATGTTGCATTTTTTTGGATTTTTCTATAGATTTGGTGTGCTCGGCTTGTCATAGGTACTGATTTTTTGACTGTTGTTTGGAAGTTGATGCCTTGTTTGTTGTTTGCTGGATTCTGGATTTTTTTTTTTTTGTGGTCTGGTTGCATCAAATCCTTTGGGAAGAATCACAAAATTCAACTGTGGTAGCAATTTGAGGCTCCATACTATGCTGCAACCATCCAGAGCAACTAAGTTCTTGCTCATCCAATCGTGATAAGTTTCATCTTCCATGGCAGGTGGATTATCCGTCAAATATTTCAATCTTCACTTTCTACAAAGTAAGATTTTCACAGCATGTGCCCAAGCTAGATAATTAAGACAATTCAATTTTTTCGAGTTAATTGGTTTGGGATATTATCATAATTATTCTGGGAGACCACTATCCAAGTACTATAGTAATCCTAAGAATTTGTGCCATCAACTGCTGAAATATTGTCACTTTACTACTGATTTGGAGCAACAAAAACATCATTGGGAAGAATTTATGATTCTTTCCTTGCTATCTAGTTTAGACACTAATCTACGTGGGTTCAAAGATCAAATTCTTGCTAATGAGACCTTACCTACAGCTGCTAATGCATATTCTCGATTGTTGCGCTCACCCTTGGGGCAAATTTCCACCGTCACCTCCTCGGAGTCTTCAGCTTTAGTTTCGAATCGTAGCAATCGCGGTAGCCCACATGGTGGCCTTAGAAGCCATGGTTCCTGTAGTGGTGGTTGTACTGGTGGACGAGGTGACAAGAAATGCTATTGTTGTAATGGTAATGATCATACTCAGGCATATTGTTGGGTGGAGTATGGCACTCCAGATTATGTGGACCCACTAAGTCACAACTCACCTCTTACTTCTTCTGGGAATATAACTTCTGGTTTTAATTCCCATAATGTACTCACCACTCAACTTAGTGACTTATTTAGCGCCTGAGTACTGCACTTCCTTCATCCTACCAATTCGTTATCCTTACCATCTAGTCTCTATGCTCTAGATTTTCCCTTTAATTTGATTTCTGTTAGTCAATTAGCTAAAGTTTTATGGTGTGAAATTTCTTTTCTCCTATCTCTTGTATCTTTCAAGATCTCAAGACCAAAACGATGATTGGTTCGGGCACGAGAATGACGGCTTATTTTATCTAGATCTTGATGGTCTCCCTCTCTTATTTCATCAATTTTGAGTGCTACCATATCTGTCAGAATGTTGTTGCTTGCTCTAGTGCTGAAGTTGAATATAGAACTTTGGCACATACTGCTTTCGAATGTTATGGGTTCGCTCCTTCCTTTGTGACTTGGGTTTTGATGTTCATACTCCTATGCAGATGCAGTGTAACAATCAAGCTGCAATCTTGATTGCTATCAATCCTGTCTTCCATGACCGTACTAAACATATCAAAGTCGGTTGTCATTTTATTTGAGATTTATGTGACTCTCTTTGTTAGCTCAGAAGACCAGCAGGGTGATATTCTCACGAAACCATTATCCCATGCCTCATTTCAGCAATTATCCAACAACTTGGGCATGTTTGATTTATATGCTCCAGCTTGAGGAGTGTTTGAGTGGCATATTTTATATAGGAACTTGTTACTCTTAGAACTCGAGGCTATTTTTGTAATTATCTTATACTTAATCTAGTATAAAACATGTATGCAGGCAGTCCATAGTAACAGACTCCTTTTTCACATTTCCCTCTATTTTTGTCCTCTTCTACACCTTTTCTGAACTCCACAACTCAACTTCACTTCTCTATTATGATGATGAGGATGAGTTGACATGCTAGAACTAGTAGTTGAGACCACGACCTAGTAGTGTTCATTTTATTTTGTTGCATTCCATACTATGGTTCAATAAAATTTTAAGTTATGGCCTGAGATATTAAAGTTTATGGATCTCTTATTTCCTGGCACTATATAGTGGTGTGATGTGGCATTCCAAAAGAGTGAGTCAAACCACAAAACTAAAGTAACAAGTGCATCCATTTTGGGTTGAACACAACCTGCATGGCACCAAAAGCTACACCCATCATTAAAGAGATCTGATTTACATAGCAAAGAAAGTTTTCAATCTTTAGACCCCGCCACAATTGAGAAGACAGACAACTATAGTTGCAAAAGACTTTCTGCATTACCTTCATTTTTGTTGGCGTGACGTCTTTTTCTTTTTTGAAGAATGCACGAAACTGCAAGAAAGCTTATGAGTCCACCAACGGTGATGCCCACAATGAGACCGGTCCTATTCTTCTTCCTGGTTGGAGGTGTGTTACTGACAGTAGGCCGGAAATCTGTATAAAAGTTCAATAAAAATTGAATCAGTGAAGCAGAAGGTGAAAGAAAACAAGCGAATGACTGATTAGCTCTTCTAAACTTTCCCGAAAACTGGATATTCAGCTCTCCGGAACACGTCACACCACAAAAGACCTTTTGGAAATAGATGGCTAAGAAACCAGCATGTCATCACCACAGGTAGCGTTCAAAATGTTTTTCATTTTTCATAAGTTATTTAATTTTTATTAATGGTAAAAAAAGACACCATCTAAGTATAATGTGAGTATACATCAGATGTACCTAACTAGAGAAAATAATAGGATCAAGAAAGTCATGAAGATTATGATAAGCCACGTAAGTCAGCCAGGTCCGTAGGCCAAATCCCAAATACCTGGGATAACATGGGGACGTAACATGCGTTGCATGCGGCATGCAGTCATGAAAGGGAACGTTGTGGACGGTAACGGGCACGAGGTTATGGGCACGTGCAGAATGGATAGACTGAGTCGCGTGCAGTTGCAAGTTTTACGTTACTTCTATTTCCGATTATTGTGATTTCCGTTGTGATGCTCTGTTTTATGTATGTGTGTGTGTTCTGTTTTACGTGTAAGTCAGTTTCCGAGTATTTGTTATCACGTTCATGTTCTGTTTTACGTGTAAGTCGGTTTCCGAGTAATTGTTATCAGTTTCCTTTAAGTTCGGGTTTCTTGTAAGTGGCTTACTTATTTAAGTAGCCGAAGTTATCAATGAAAAGGGAGAAAAAAATCATTTATATTCAAATTGTGGTACTATTCTCACCCGAAGAGAAGACAAACTTCTTAACCTTTAATCCTCTTCATTTGGGACCTATCATTGGCCTCAGAGCCAGGTTACTAATGGGGACTAACAAGGAGCGTATTGAGCACTTGGAAGTTGGACTTGGTGCAGTTCAGGAAGGACTACAGCGAATGGAGGAAGCTATCAATCGATTATCAAATGTGTTGATTGCAAATCCGGAGAACCCCAACCACGGCAACCATCACCGAGAAGGTAACGATGGAGGACGAATGGTGGTATCATCCAAAACAGCTAAACTTGAATTCCCTCGATTTTCAGGAGATGATCTGACGGAGTGGTTCAATCGTGTGAACCAATTTTTTGAGTTCCAGAATACTCCCGAAGCCCAAAGAGTTTCGTTAGCTTCTTACCACTTGGAAGGAGAGGCCAACCAGTGGTGGCAATGGATCCGCAGAACATTTCAAGAAGAAGGACACGCTCTATCATGGGAAAATTTTAGAGACGAACTTTGGGCTCGCTTTGGGCCATCGGAGTGTGAAGATTTTGATGAAGCTCTTTCGAGAGTAAGGCAGGTTGGTTCTTTACGTAATTACCAGCGGGAATTCGAGCGCTTGGGCAATCGAGTACAAGGATGGACGCAAAGAGCTCTTGTAGGAACTTTTATGGGTGGCCTCAAGACGGATATCTCGGATGGCATACGGATGTTTAAACCACAGACATTAAAAGAGGCCATTAGTCTAGCGAGAATGAAGGATGACCAGCTGGCGAGACAACCGAAGTTTGTAAGATCTGCATCACCATTGCGGGCCCCCCTGGCTCTTCCCCCTACTAACCGAACAGCACCACCAGGCCCTTCTGTTCCCGTGCGACGACTTACTTGGGAAGAGATGCAGCGAAGACGAGCTCAAAACTTATGTTTCAATTGCAATGACCGTTTTACTGCAGGACACAAGTGCCAAGGTCCTCGGATACTCATGCTCGAGAATTGCGAGGATAACGGCAACCTGTTGTGCGATGCTGTCAACGAAGAACAACAAGCTGAAGAGAATCACGAAGGGCCTCTTGAACCCGAAATCACATTGCATGCGTTAACAGGATGGAATGCACCCAAGACCATGCGGATAACTGCGAGGATCGGCTCTCATAATATCATCGTATTAATAGACAGCGGGTCAACTTACAACTTCATCAGTGAACGAGTGGCCAACGAGCTGCGACTGCCAGTGGTGCCAACCGAGACTTTCACCGTGCGAATAGCTAATGGCGAGAAACTAAAATGCCAGGGACGTTTTGAGGAGGTACGGGTGGACTTGCAAGGCACTATTTTCTCTTTAACTCTCTATTCCCTTCCTCTTACAGGGCTGGATTTAGTCTTGGGAATCCAATGGCTTGAAATGCTAGGATCCGTGGTTTGCAACTGGAAGCAGTTAACCATGGAGTTTATTTGGGAGAATCGGATTAGGCGATTGCAAGGGGCTGAAGGAGAAACCATCCAAACCACATCACTGAAGGAGCTGACAAAAGAGGCTTGCCAGAGCCATACGATTTTTGCTATTTGCTTACAAGTCAGTAGTAAGGGACCAACCGAAGAAATACATCCTGATATGCAAGAAATAATACAAGAATGTTCGGAATTGTTTACAGAGCCTTCAAGTTTACCGCCCATAAGAGAAATAGACCACTGCATCTCACTCAAAGAAGGAACCGAGCCAATTAATGTCAGACCGTACCGATATGCGTACTATCAAAAAGAGGAGATTGAAAAACAAGTTCAAGATATGCTCAACTCAGGCCTCATCCGACCCAGTACAAGCCCCTTCTCATCACCGGTTCTCTTAGTGAAAAAGAAAGATGGGAACTGGCGTTTTTGCACAGACTATCGTGCACTCAACGCTGCCACCGTAAAGGATCGTTTTCCCATTCCCACAGTAGATGATATGTTGGACGAACTCTATGGTGTGTCATACTTCACTA
Source organism: Pterocarya stenoptera (assembly GCA_003123785.1). Lineage (NCBI taxonomy): Eukaryota > Viridiplantae > Streptophyta > Magnoliopsida > Fagales > Juglandaceae > Pterocarya > Pterocarya stenoptera. The sequence continues at coordinate 53,581 of QEOT01004612.1, forward strand.
AGCTAGATCTAAGGGCTGGGTATCATCAGGTACGAGTGAACTCTCCAGATATTCAAAAAACTGCTTTCCGCACCCATAACGGACATTATGAATATCTGGTTATGCCATTTGGCCTTTGTAATGCACCTTCAACTTTTCAGGCTATCATGAACTCAATATTTCGCCCTTATCTCAGAAAATTCATACTAGTTTTCTTTGATGATATATTAGTTTATAGTCCTACTTGGGACAAGCATTTGTTGCATGTAAGACAGACGTTGGCAATACTGAAGCAGCAGCAGTTCTTTGTCAAGGCTAGCAAATGTGCTTTCGGACAGCAAGAGTTGGAATATTTGGGGCATATTGTCACCAATCAAGGAGTAAAAGTAGATGATAGTAAGATTGCAATGATGGTGGCATGGCCGAGACCTACTAACATTTCTGAGTTACGTGGTTTTTTGGGTTTAACAGGTTATTACAGAAAATTTGTCAAAAATTATGGCATTGTTGCACGGACCCTCACCAATCTCCTTAAGAAGGGCCAATTCGGTTGGCACGAGGAAGCAGAGGCTGCTTTCATTGCTCTCAAAAAAGCCATGACAACCACGCCAACACTAGCGATGCCCAACTTCAATGACGTCTTCACTATCGAAACAGACGCATCAGGCGAAGGTATTGGAGCGGTATTGTCGCAGCAAGGCAAGCCCGTGGCTTTCATGAGTCGAGCACTTGGGGTGGCAAAGAAGACTTGGTCCACATATGCCAAGGAGATGTTAGCAATACGTCTCTGGCGTCCGTATCTCCTAGGCCGGAAATTCAATATCCAAACGGATCAAAGGAGCCTCAAGTATTTCCTAGAGCAGCGCATCACAACACCAGAGCAACAAAAATGGGTAACCAAACTCTTAGGCTATGACTACGAGATCACGTATCGCCCAGGACGTGAAAATTCTGTAGCCAATGCCCTCTCAAGAAAACAAGGTAGCCCTGTTCTCCACCATATTTTTATTCCTCAGATTAATTTATGGGAAGAGATTAAACAAGCTGCAAGGAAGGACCCGTATATACAGTCAATGAGCCGTGTAGCCCTCAATCAAACCAACGGCCACTTTGTGTGGCGCAATGGCCTGCTGCGTTACAGGGATAAGGTGGTTATACCAGCCGATTCTAAGTTACGAGCCAAGCTGCTTCATGAGATGCATGATACCAAGGTAGGCGGACATTCAGGCATATTGCGCACCTACAAAAAATTGGGGCAGCAATTTTATTGGCCGGGGATGCTCAAATCGGTCCAAGAATATATCAAATGTTGCACGGTGTGCCAAAAAACAAAGGCAGAAACGTTGGCACCGGCAGGACTCTTACAGCCGTTACCCATCCCATGCCAAGTATGGGACGACATCACACTTGATTTTATTGAGGGATTACCCAACTCACAGGGCAAAGACACAATCATGGTCGTCGTCGACAGGCTCAGTAAGTCAGCCCACTTCCTCACGTTAACTCATCCATTTACGGCTAAGGGAGTTGCAGAAAAATTTGTGGAGGGCGTTCTTAAGCTACATGGAATGCCCAGAACAATCGTTAGTGACCGCGATCCAATTTTCGTGAGCAACTTCTGGCAAGAATTCTTCAAGATGTCGAGCACTAAACTGCAGCTCAGCTCGGCGTATCACCCGCAGACCGATGGCCAAATGGAAGTCGTTAATCGCTGCGTCGAACAGTATCTCAGATGTTTTGTACACCAGTGGCCACGAAAATGGAACTCATATTTACCTTGGGCGGAATATTGGTACAATACAACCTATCACATATCCACAGGAATGACCCCTTTCCAAGCATTGTATGGTCGTTTACCACCAACCATTCCAGCGTATAACGAAGGACTTTCACTCGTGCACGAAGTCGATCAACAACTATTGAACCGAGATACAGTACTACAACAGCTAAAAACCAATCTTGCACGCTCAGTTAATCGAATGAAGCAATTCGCAGATCACAAGCGAAGAGATGTGTCCTTTGAAGTTGGCGACTTAGTACTTCTGAAACTACATCCATACCGTCAGCAAACGATTTTTAAACGAGCCCACCAGAAATTGGCTAGCCGTTTCTATGGGCCTTACAAAATTTGAAGCGGATTGGGGCAGTCGCCTATAAACTTCAATTGCCGGAGGAGTCGCGGGTCCATCCTGTCTTTCATGTATCGTTACTCAAACGATATCACATCAACGAAGAACAGGGGGTGCCGCACAGTAAAGAATTGCCACCATTCACTGACGACGGGGTAGTAATGCTGGAACCTCAGGCTATTCTAGATCATCGCTGGACCAAACAGGGAGCCCAGCTTGTCGAAGAAAGTTTGGTCCACTGGAAACATTTGCTGGCAGAGGAGGCTACCTGGGAAACCACCAAACAACTAACGGAAAGGTTCCCAGACATGGACCTTGAGGACAAGGGTCCACTTATTGGGGGGGGGGTATTGATAAGCCACGTAAGTCAGCCAGGGTCCGTAGGCCAAATCCCAAATACCTGGGATAACATGGGGACGTAACATGCGTTGCATGCGGCATGCAGTCATGAAAGGGAACGTTGCGGACGGTAACGGGCACGAGGTTATGGGCACGTGCAGAATGGATAGACTGAGTCGCGTGCAGTTGCAAGTTTTACGTTACTTCTATTTCCGATTATTGTGATTTCCGTTGTGATGCTCTGTTTTATGTATCTGTGTGTGTTCTGTTTTACGTGTAAGTCAGTTTCCGAGTATTTGTTATCACGTTCATGTTCTGTTTTACGTGTAAGTCGGTTTCCGAGTAATTGTTATCAGTTTCCTTTAAGTTCGGGTTTCTTGTAAGTGGCTTACTTATTTAAGTAGCCGAAGTTATCAATGAAAAGGGAGAAAAAAATCATTTATATTCAAATTGTGGTACTATTCTCACCCGAATAGAAGACAAACTTCTTAACCTTTAATCCTCTTCATTTGGGACCTATCATTGGCCTCAGAGCCAATGAAATCACTAAGAGATTGTGACTATTTTGTCTTCTGTGTTCCTATTTTCATGTCATGTTTTTATTTTCCCTAGCAATATGAAATCAAATTGCATGTGTTCAAGGTCTGTTTTTTTTTAATTTTCTTGTAAACTACTTGGGGTATTCTGTGGCTTTAATAAATCCTGTCCTTAGCTGCTTCTCTCATTTCTCTTTGATATTTTTTTATGCCACTAAGGCACCAGGCATACCATCGTAGGAAAAGGAAAAAACATCATTATAGTCTTTCAGAAGGTCAATAACTGTTTCAGATCTTCTAGAACCAACCCTTCCCTACTGACTCCAGCTGAATAGGCAGGGTTTCTTTCATGACATGATACTAAAAGGATGTCGTGGGCAAGAGCATACAAGAGTGGTATAACTCAACAACAAAAAAACAAAAGCCAAAGCTTTAAAAAGCCATGAACGTCCAGAAGGATAGAGAGAAGGGGTGCACGTGGCTCTCAAAATGCCAATAACCCTTGGATTGAATGGCATCACCTTCTCCTTAGAGGGTGGAGGTTGAGGTTATTCAGTTCTGTGCAGTTGTCTAAGTTATTGTATTTATTTATTACAAAAGAAGTAAAAAGAAAAAAAAAAATTGGTCGAACCAGTGAGAAGAAGAGAATTGCGAGAATACCTAATGCATGCCACATGAATGCAATATTGTTCAGAAAATTGACCTAGTACGTTATGTGGTGAAATGCATGAATAGGAGGAGATTCGGATTCTACAACTGTAATATAGATAGCCACCTTTTATTCCGAATGGTCTCTAGTGCTATCATACTAGTCATTTATGCCACCAGAACTTCAAATGGCCCAGTCTTGTGCTACTGGTGTTTATTACATGGGAAGAATGCAGTAACATCCGCTATACTAAGTCTCTTTGATGTTGCATCATTTCATAAAAGGAATTGGAAACCCAGTCCCCCTTACAAAATTAAATATAGTAGAGTCACAAAACTAGTCATTAAACTCCTAAATATATGTTAGCAATTCCCAATCTTTTACCTGGCGTAACACTGATGGCAGAAATAGAAGGCCCATAAGTACCTACGCTAGGTATGCAGCAAGTCCCTTTCCCAGCCCAAAATAGATGAATTTCAAGATAGTTGTCCAATACTTGAGCCTTAAACCCCTTTCGGACAGCTCGAAATGTGACCCCATTTGCCTCTCTTTGTATGTTAAAATCCTTCAAAACAAGATTCTCCTGGAAAATAAAGAAATTCAGAAATTGTATGATGATGAAGATGATGATGATAGTAGTACTCATAATATATAATAAACTTCAAGAACTTAGGGGATTTATTGTGTTGAACTCTCACTAATTATGATAGAGTTGGGAAAGTAAGAGCATTTTACAAGACTTTTTGTTTAATTAAATTTTATTTCATTTGTCAAACTTACATCTGTTACAGACGAGGAGTAATACTTGAGAAAGATAATTATAAAAGTAAACAAATCATAATCAACTAGTAGGGTAACAAGGAGTGTGTTGCCCAAAAACCTCAGTACAAGAGACAGTCAAAACAGTTTCAAAATAATTCAACGATATAATACAGACCTGGATATAAATATCAAACAGGCGTGTCCCAAGAGTATTCCACCTAAAAGAACCTTGGAAAGCTGTTTCTGC
>QEOT01004612.1:72909-86582 GCA_003123785.1 Pterocarya stenoptera
TTTGCTACTTAAGTAATAAAAGAATTGTTCATCAAACTTTATGTTCTTATACACCCCAACAGAATGGGGTGGCTAAACACAAAAATCGCTATTTGTTAGATGTAACCCGAGCACTTTTACTACACATGCATGTTCCTAAACGATTTTGGAGTGATGGTGTTCTTACTGCTTGTCACTTTATTAACCATATGCCTTCATCAGTCCTCAATGGTCCCTCGCCCTTCTCCATCTTATTCCCTTCATCTCCATCTTTTTCTCTCCCTCCAAAACTCTTTGGGTGTGTTTGCTATGTTCATAACCTAGGCCCAAGCTTTCATAAGCTTGATCCACATGTTACCAAGTGTCTTTTTGTTGGTTATTCCCGGACTCAAAAATGATAACGCTACTATAGTCCTGTTCTTAGACGCTACTTCACGAGTGTTGATGTCACTTTCTTTGAGTTCATACCCTATTTCTCGAACACATATTCGATTGTTGAGTGTGATCCTCTGTCATTACCTACTCTTACCCGTTCTCCTTCACGGTGTGATCCTCTACTATCAACCACCCTTACCCAACCCTCCTCAGTGCCTTCCCTTGTTCCTTTACAGGTTTACTCACGTCGCATGTCTTCTCTCATCCACTCAAAATCTATGGATCATCGGTTCGGGAACTAATGAACATATGACCGGTTTGTCTTATTCCTTATCTAATTAGATACTGTGAAATCTCCAAAGAGTATTACTCTTGCTAATAGTTCTCTCGCTAAAGTTGCAGACATTGGATCAACTAGTACGATTACTCAAAAGCTCCAATGTTTAGTGAGTTTTTACCCCTCTTTATGTATCTTTCATGATCTCAAGACGAGAAGATTGATATGGAGCACGAAGCCGGTGGCCTATATTATCTTGATTTCGAGCATTCACCCACTCAAACTCTCACATACTTTTCATCATCCCTTTCCTCATCAAGCGTTTCAACTTAGCAAACACCATTGTGTGTCTTCTGTTCCTCAAGTTGACCTTGTACATCATTTTCTCAATCCTTCTCCTTGGTTGCCAAAAGTTGTTCAGTTCGAGTATTGATCTCTCTTGTCGCTAGTCTAAACTGGCCCTTATTTCAGTTTGATATGAAAAATGCATTTCTACAAGGAGACTTGCACAAGGAAGTTTATTAGGAGGAACCACCTAGGTTTGTTGCTTAGGGGGAATATCGAGGTAATGAATGCAAATTAAAAAAGGCATTATATAGTTTAAAGCAATCTTGTCAAGCATAGTTTGGACAAGTCTAAAAATGGTATTAGCCTATCTTAGAGAAATTATGTACTTGACCTTTTGGAAGACAATGGCTTGTTGGGTGCAAGACCTATAGACACTACTATGAATCCGAATCATAAACTCTTGAAGGATGAAGGAGAGTGGTTTGAAGATCCAAGTAGGTATCAACGAGTTGTTGGAAAATTGAATAATCTCACTATCAGTAGACCTGACATCTCTTATGCAGTGGGTCATTTTTAGAAACACCAAGGGTCTCACATCAGGATGATGTAATCTAAATTCTTCGTTATCTTAGGCGAGTTCCTACCTTTGGATTGTTGTATAGGACAAATGGACACCGTAGAGTTGAAGCTTTCTCAGATGCTAATTGGGCATAGTCTCCTTTGAATAAAAGATCTATTACTAGATATTATACCTTTGTGGAAGGTAACATGGTTACATGGAAGAGTGAGAAACAAACAGTAGTAGCTCGTTCTAGAGCAAAAGGTTAATACAGGGCAATGGCTTACACTACGAGTTGACATGGTTGTAACATTAACTTCAAGAGATTGGATTTCCCTCTTCAGTTATTTTGTGATAATTAAGTTGCAGTGCATATTGCCTCTTATCATGTGTTCCATGGGAAGACAAAGCACATAGAGATTGATTGTCACCATTCAAGAAAAGATATTGAACAGTGACATTTCTATACCTTTTGTGAAGTTTGCTAATCAACTTGCACGTGTATACTAAGTTCTTGTGTCATACTTAGTTAAAGTTTATTTGTTCCAAGCTAGTTTATACAATATATATGACCTAACTTGAGGGGAAGTGTTAGAGGACGTAATTGTAATAAGTATAACTCACGAGGGTATAAACAAACAGTAGTAGCTCGTTCTAGAGCGAAAGCATAATACAGGGCAATGGCTCACACTATGAGTTGACATGGTTGCAACATTTCTTTCAAGAGATTGGATTTCAAGCTCTGGATCCTTTTCAATCATTTTGTGATACTCAAGTTGCAATGCATATTGCCTCAATGCCTCTTATCTTGTGTTCCATGAGAGGACTAAACATATAGAGATTGATTGTCACCATTCAAGATAAGATATTGAGCAGTGACATTTCTAGACCTTTTGTGAAGTACCACCATTGTCATTGAAGCTAGGAGAAGCAATGTCAATAAATCAGCGGCATTCCAACTCTGCTAGAAGATTAAAAAATTTTTTTGTCAAATAGGCCCTAGGCTTTTGGAATATAGAATCTTTTGGTTAAATAAAGACTAATATCAAAGGTCTCTATTTAAGTTAAAGACCATATCCAAGTAAAAGACTTAACAATGGTAACAAATATAATGAACTTCAGCACCAATCGGAACTACGAGAGACCCATCCCTTCGAAGAAGAAAAGCTCTGAATGCAGCTCTGACCTTTCTATTTTCATCTGTTTTCATTTTTGTTTTGTTTTTGTTTTTTTTAAATGACAGGCTGACGTGGCAGGACGACTCCCCCGCAGTTATGCCCCCAACTATACGTAGAAGAATTGTTCTTTTATTTATGGACCATCATTCATAAGGGTGCTAACAGCATGATATGGGTGGCCCCCTTCTAGCACCCCTCCTTGGAATGGGCGGGGGGAGGTTTTGCCCCCCGGACTCCGGCCACGCACCACGGGGTGTGGGGTGCCTAGTCTGCATGCTGAGGGGCGGATTGGCATTGCTAGTTTGTTTGTCTGTCCCACCCCACCCACCCACAGTGAAAATAACCGGAAAACACTAAAAAAGTCCAAAACAAGAAGAAATCCACAAAATCACAGATCCATCCACAACAAATAAGAAGACCAAAAAGAAATTCAAAACAACGAAAACAAGTTACTACAACAGATCTGAGTCTGAGTAAAGAACCACAACTACGAATGACTGTGGGTCTCTATGCAAACCACAACCACGCTTCAAGAAGTTAATTCAATTACTTATGAGACATGATTTTAAACTTAAATGACAACCTCAAAATAAACAGTCGTTCGATAAATATAATCATAGTTAAACGAAGTACTAATCAATCTATTGCATAAGTAGCAAGATAAATTATAATTAGAAGCTAAAACTAGATAAGGCAAGATGCATTAGGATTTGATTTAATAAATAAATTTACGAAGTTAAAGATGAATAATCTTTTTTATAAGTGGAACAATGTATCTTTTCTTATTATCATTAAAAATCATGAGGGAATTATTGTATTACATAATAAGAAATTATTACAAAGCCCCAACAAGTACTGAAACTGGCAAACATAATCCTCACACTAATTCTCCGTGCAAAATGATTAGATAGGTCCTCACGTAGACAATCTATAGGGTGAAACGTGTCAGCACCCTATAGATTTTTTATTTCTTATCTTATAACAAGAAATAATCTTTTTTGTTTGGCTTTCAAATTAGGCTGAATTTTTCTGAAGTTGAGCTTATGAATAAATAGTCCATTGAGTCGAGGTGATTTTGTAAGAGAGGCCATCACAAGATCAAATTAATCACATCCCTATAAACTATAAAAGATCAATGTATATTAATTTTCCTAGACGTTTTGGGGAGCCATGGCCCCCTAGCATTAACTTGGGTCCATCGATCGTTGTGATACTCTATCTATAATCTATTCTATGGCCATATAACAAAAGGGAAAATACTCCAACAATAAATAAATTACACAAAAATAATTATACAAATTAATGTGGTTTAATATTACTCATCAGATTATAAAATTATTTTTATTATAAGAGTTTTGTTATTTATCATCCTACATATCAAACGTCACACTTATTTTTATTTTTTATTTAAATTATTTTAATTTTATTCCTCATCTATATATCATATATTTATTAAAAGAAAAAAATTTAAAAATTATATACAGTACAAAGATAATGAATAATATTTTTTTTTTACTATTATAATAGCCTCTCCGTTGATATGTTCAAGTGAAAAGTTGGCTGATAGCCTCTCCATATCACATAGTACTACTAGTACAATCATTTTTTTTTTTTTTGTAGTTTTGTAGGTATAACCGTATTAGCCCCTAGATGGTGAGCTCATACATAATTTTCCACACTCGTAATGTCTCTTCTATTAGCTATAAATTATTTTGTAGTGGTTAATTTTTTTTGAAATAGAATAATGACAGATTTTTTCTTTCTATCATACCCCAGCTTCCAAACTAGCAAGAGATTTCTAAAATAAAATAAAATAATGACAGATTTCTAAAATAAAATAATGACAGACTTCTACAATAAAATAAAATTGTTAAAAATATTAGTTTATAATACATAGTGGAAGCGATGTTACCTCAAGTAGTAAATTTTGGGTCTAGTACAGTTGTTCTGCGGATTTTCCATTGTAGTTGTTCATCCAAAATCATTATTGTCGATAGTTGAGTATGCTATGTGACAAGATCAGAGCACCACTCACTTATTCCACAACCTAAATCTTAGGACAAAAGAGAACCATACTTGAGAGAGAGATTTTTACTTTTTGTGCTACAAGTGCCTTATCCAAAAGGGAGAGGAGCAATATAAATAGTCCCTCTAAGTATAACCCTTGGCTGGCCATTAAAGGTCAACCATCAAGACTCATGAAGTGACTATTAAGTTATTTCATAACCCCTAGCCAAGGGAAGGGGAAGGGGTGCCCACTATGTGCGCCCCTTTACTACATCTCCCATTGGCACATAGTAGGCAAGACCCCAGGTTTATATCTCTCAATATGTTCTCAATCTTGATCATACTGGCAAATAGGTTGTGCGACCATCAAGCACACCTGTAAAAGAAAAATTGGAGTACAATACTAAGTCATCTCTGAAAGAAGACTAGCATAGCAACATTCCTAAAAGTGTCTCATTATACTCTGACTCATTTAGTTACATCAAACTAAGCATCTCTAATCCCTCTCGAATTCGAATGACTCAGAGCAATACTCAATTTCCATAAAACATGATGTACCCACAGCTGTGTCGCAACTTCAAAGAATCAACATAACTTGTTGGCAGTGAGTACAAACACAATATCGATGTGTTACCAAATAGTTTTCCTTCGCCCTCATATCATTTAATTTTAGTCCAGTCACTTTTCTAGCAATGTCTCTTTAGATCGAATTATTCATGGTCACAGACAACATGCCAAAATAGCAAACACTAAAACCTCAACCTCTTGACACGGTTAAAGGTTTCCAAAAAATGGCATAAATAAATTAAGGTCATCAATCATGACCTATAGGACTCACACGATGAGGAAGCAGGGATCCCATTTATTCACCTCTACTGTTGGTTGCAAAAGCATATGTAGTATGAAATACATGCTACTGTAGAGTTCTATTTCTAAAAGAGCATATGTCTAATCTCAATACACCCTACAAATCTTAGTCTAGTTGCTATCTCGATGCCTAACCCGAATTCCTCCATTTGCTCGCTATCCAAAACGCTAAGGAGGATATTGCATCTAGCTAAACCACAGGTTACACAAATTGTGGGCTATCCATGTACGGTCTTAACAAATAACAAAGATCTCATCTTAGCATAACTAAGGTGATATATATATATATTTGTGTCAACTATCTCTATATGCTATATAAGCATCAAGGAACACAGTGTCTCATATCCGTTTGCTACCTAAGCTATAACGTTCGTCCTTGTGGTGGGATTTTAAAAAATAATTTTAGAAAATGAGATGGGAATTACTAAACATTTTAAGACATTTTCCTTTCCTTTCCAGGATATAAAAGATTCTATATTTAAAATTAAAATCTACTTTGTATATTAAAAGAGAGTTTATAGTAGAAATCATTAAATTAATCACAAAGTCATTTTACAAAAAAATATTCTTTCATACATTACATTAACATGCCTAGGCTTCTGTCACCTTTCCATTGGGCGATGTGTGTCCTAACGCTCTGTCCTCATTTTGTTCCTAGAAGGGAGAATGACATACATAAAAATAAAACGAGTTGACTACTCAGTAAACATTATTTCATATTGTAAAAATATACTAACATATGTTTTTATTTCTCATAAAACATCTTCCACACATTGTACATTCCTTCATAAAGAAACTAAACTGTTCATACATTCAATTACTCTTATCACTTTTCCTTTGGCCAGTACACATTGTTATGCCTCGTGTGTTGGGGTTAGTGGACTTTTGAACTCAGATTCTGCCCATCGCCACAAGTTGGGAATTTGCAGTCAAGGGATAGCACTAGGTGCACTACCAGTACTACTTACCCAACATTGCAATCTGCCCAGTCCATTAGTATCATCATTCATTTAGTCATGGCTGTCACGTAATTTCATACATGAAAACATTCATTTTCTTTCTTTTCCTTTCAGTCCTTTCCTTTTCAGTCTTTTCATTTATTAGTCAATTTCATTTCATAAACATCATTTCAAAGCATAAGAATAAACATCATCATTTAAACATCATTTCATAGCATCCATTAAACATCCTTTCACAGCATCATTTAAACATATTTTGTAGCATCATTTCATCACATCATTTAGACGTCATTTCTTAGCATCAAACTTAAACCGCAACATTTCATTTCATGGAACATAAAGACAATAGTTACTACATATTACATCCATTTCACATGCATACAACTATTCTTGAGGTGTATAAAAATGGACTGTCAAGGAAGGCCATTACATACATATAACTTAAAACGTTATTACTTAGCATACTCATAAACATCATTTCATTTTCCTTCATTGCATAAAAAGAACATTTCTCAAAAAAGTTTCATTTTCATATCATTTAGAAAATTCTAGAAAAGTATGAACATAATACTTACTTGGACTCCATGTTATTTTCATTTCATGTAGTCCATTCATGTGCGTGTCAAATGACAACTTACATGCATATATAACCTTAACATCATTCCCTTTTCAAGTGCATATGCAACTTAAAATTAGAAATGCATAAAACTACCCTTGACTTATACTTCCTTCACTTAGACCCATTCAAGTCACACTTCCAACACTTGACATTCAACTTCATGTCCTTATACCTTAAAGTGAATCTCCATGGTTCACTTTAAAGGTTAAGACACACAATCCTATTAACTTCATCTCTCCATTCCTTCAATCATGCATAATCTAACCGACACCTCATCATAACCCCAACCATGCATAATACACAACTTTAAGTCAACCTTGAGGCTTAAACATTATATACTTATACTTAAAACAAACTATCCATTACATATGGTAGATCTATCCGATAAATGCATCCAACTATTCAAACATGTACCCTACCCCTTTTATCACCTAAGATCAACATATAGCTCACTAAAAAGCCCGCTTGTGTGTAAAAGCTTCATGCACACTGATACTAACATCCAACTCAAATTATACATATACCTTGCCTTTTTATCACCTAAATTCAACATACAGTCTACCTAAAACATCCACTTATTTTTACAAGCTTCCTACAAGCCAACAAAATCCCAACCAGCAAATCCCTTCACATAGCATGTCCAAATTACATAGTTTATCTCGACACTTCACACGACATACAACCACATCACAATTACACCACATCCCATCACTTCACAAAGTTCACACTGCACAGTGATCCCATCACTTCACCTGGCATCCAACCACTTCACAACTACACCATCACCTCCCACCAGTTCACACAGTTCACAACCACGTCCCAACTGCACATTAATCCCATCACTTCACAACATACTACCATATCACAAACTACTCCATTCACTGTCTAGAGTTCACAACAAAGAGCATGGTTCACAATAATTCCATCACTTCACAAATCACAACTACATCACAAACTTCACATTTAATCCCCATCACTTCATACTACACACAACCACACTACAATTACACCATTCAAAATCTAAAACTCACAACACAAGCACATTTCATAACATTCCATTTCAACTTCACAAACATAATATTCCATCACTACACATCATACCACCATATTACAAACTACATCACAACTGCAGCTTCACAAGCACAACAATACTAAATGAAGATAAAAAATATACCATAAGTTGAAGGCATGCCATCTGGTGGTTCTCAGTAGGCTGTTTGGTGCACAACAGTATCCCCTTGGTGGCTAACGATGGTGTTTGGTGAATGGATTTGATGCTCGCAGTGGCTAAGTTAGAGTTGAATGGATGTGTATGTGCTGTCATGGACTAGAGGGGTAGTTTCCGTGGCTAGCTTGGTGCAAGTATGGTGCAAACTCATCCCTTGCTGGTGGTGCTACGAGGGCTGTTGTATGGGTAACCTACCATGGACGGTGGAGAGAAGAAGATGTGTGTGTGTGTGTGTGTACTAGAGGCCGATTGAGGGAGGAGGAGAGAGAGAGAAATGGAGAGGGAAACTGAGGCATTGAAGTTGGGCGATTGGCTACCATGGACTGGCGTTGCGAACTGTGGTTGGCGGTGCTACAACCGGTTATGGTTGGCAGTGCCGCAATCCACTGTGGATGGCTACCTAAGATGAGAGAAATAGAGAGGGAGACAAACAATTAGAGAGAGAAAATCTAAGAAGGGGAGGCGGTCGAGAGGAAGAAACTATGAGGGCTTGTGGTGGTGCTGGGAGATCACGGCAGCGCAAGGGCTCCCGAGAGAGAAATACTAAAATAGAGAGAGATATCAAGAGGGGAAGGGAGGGAGGTTGTCGGAGGCAGGTCATCAGAGGGAGGGGAGCTTACTAGCAAGGGTGGTGTAACTGGTGACGTTGTGCCGTGAGGAGAGAAGCCGAGGGGGAAGGGAGAGAGCTACAGGGTGAGGGTGAAGTTGAGGGAGAGAAGGGTAGTTGGTAGGCGACATGCGAATGATGCCATGAAGAGTCAACTTAAATAGAAATAGACTTAACCGGAGACACAAAGCCAGTGGCCCAATAAAGATAACAAATTCAATTCAAACAGGTAAGAGAGATAAGACACATGCCTTCACCCAATCCATGCGCTTAAGACAAGACCTTAGATTAGTCTTCCTTCCCAGCCGTAGCATAAACAACCTCATCACTAGCGTCAAGCAAGGCGAGGCGCTTCGAGAGGTGTAAGGTGCCAAACCAAATGACAATGGAACTCAAGAGAATTAACACAGTAACCTTACACACTCACACAACGGAATGTAAAATCAAGAACCACTCTTATTGATTCTTGCCAAGGGTTTTCGAGGAACCCTAAACCTCCCTACAAGAATATACCAACTAATATCAAGAATGTTCATATCCTACTTTGATTATTACACTGCTATTTATAGAACAAAGAAGAAGAAATAAACGTCTTCGTAATGAGCCTATACTGCACTTCCAAGCAGTTATTTCTATTACAGTCAATATGCACCGTTTCACTTAAGTGTACGGCAGTTATTTCTATTACAATTGCTACGCACCATTTTGTTCACTTATCCCCTTTCGATGCCCACTTTCATTCTTATACCAGCTTCCATGACGGTGCATCCTCCTACACCTTACAAGAGGTCGTCCTCGTCGACCTTGTCGGTCTCCTAGGCTGGAACAACGTGCGTGGCCAGCTGAGGCAGACCCATGGAGATCACAAGGCCATAATTGTTGGCAACCTGCTGCATCAGGCTGTTGACATCTCTCTGCGGCAGCGAGAAGAAGTTAGGGCCGGCCAGCTCCATGAACTCGACCTAGATCCCCATGAACTCGGTGATCTGATTCTCGAACCGATCCATGGTCTCGGACATGTTCTGAAGGTTGGCAGTGGGGAGGGTAGATTGGCGAGACATGAAGATGTTTCCCAGAGACTCGTTGATGGTGACCATCTTGTACAGGATGTCGAGGCAAGCAACGATGGCGTGAAGGCGAGAGCAGAGGCGGAGATAATTCAAATGCTCAAAGCGCTTCCGGATGACGTTCTCAGCATAGATCTTGGCACCGTTGACGTTGCCTTTCTCCAGGGCCTTCTTGATTTTGTGCTTCTCGGATTTCTCCTCCTTCTCGCATTTCTTGGCTTTGCATTGGAGAGATTTGGCAGTGGATTGAAGTTCCTTGATCTGATTCAAGCGCTTCCGTGTGTTTGCCATCATCAGTCGGAAGACAATCTGAACAACCTGGATTCAAATTTTGATTTTTCCGATTCTAGGGTTTCAGAAAGAATTTGGCCAACAATTTAGATTTTCAGAACCAATAATAATTCATAAACAAATCTTTTGTTTAGCAAGTGGGTCCCATATGAATGTGACGCATCGACTATACACGGTCATATGGGACCCACTTGCTAAGTAAAAGATTTGCTTATGAATTATTATTGGTTCTGAAAATCTAAATTGTTGGCCAAATTCTTTCTAAAACCCTAGAATTGGGAAAATCGAAATTTGAATCCAGGTTGTTCAAATCGTCTTCCGACCGACGATGGCAAACACAAGGAATTGCTTCAATCAGATCAAGGAACTTCAATCCACTGCCAAATCTCTCCAACGCAAAGCCAAGAAATGCGAGAAGGAGGAGAAATCCGAGAAGTGCAAAATCAAGAAGGCCCTGGAGAAAGCCAACGTCAACAGTGCCAAGATCTATGCTGAGAACGTCATCCAGAAGCGCTCTGAGCATTTGAATTATCTCCGCCTCTCCTCTCGCCTTCACTCCATTGTTGCTTGCCTCAACATCCTATACAAGATGGCCACCATCAACGAGTCCCTGGGAAACATCTTCATATCTCGCCAATCTACCCTCGCCACTGACAACCTTCAGAACATGTTCGAGACCATGGATTGGTTCGAGAATCAGATTGCCGAGTTCATGGGGATCCAGGTCGAGTTCATGGAGCTGGCCAGCCCTAACTTCTTCTCGCCGCCGCAGAGAGATGTCAACAGCCTGATGCAGCAGGTCGCCAACGATTATGGCCTTGTGATCTCCGTGGGTCTGCCTCAACCGACCGTGCACGCTGTTCCGACCTAGGAGACCGACAAGGTCAACGAGGACGACCTCTTGTAAGGTGCAGGAGGATGCACCGTCATGGAAGCTGGTATAAGAATGAAAGTGGCATCGAAAGGGGATAAGTGAATAAAACAGTGCGTAGCAATTGTAGTAGAAATAACTACCATACACTTAAGTGAAACGGTGCGTATTGACTGTAACAGAAATAACTGCCTGGAAGTGCAGTATAGGCTCATTACGACGACGTTTATTCCTTCTTCTTTGTTCTATAAATAGCAATGTAATAACCAGAGTAGGATCTGAACATTCTTGATATTAGTTGGTATATTCTTGTAGGGAGGTTTAGGGTTCCTCGAAAACCCTTGGCAAGAATCAATAAGAGTGGTTCTTGATTTTACATTCCGTTGTGTGAGTGTGTAAGGTTACTGTGTTAATTCTCTTGAGTTCCATTGTCATCTGGTTTGGCACCTTACACCTCTCCAAGCGCCTCGCCTTGCTCAAGGCTAGCGATGAGGTTGTTTATGTTACGGTTGGGAAGGAAAACTAATCTAAGGTCCTGTCTTAAGCGCGTGGGTTGAGTCAAGGGCATGTGTCTTATCTCTTTTACCTGTTTGAACTGAATATGTTATGTTTATTAGGTCACAGGCTTAGTGGCTTCGTTTAAGTCTATTTCTATTTAGGAAAAAGCTTCCAGCCGGATGGGTGTCAAACCCATTTTTGCACCAGCCAATAGACAAATAACACGTAGGCACTCTATGAAAAATTTTCATGAACTCGCGTGCATGCAAGACCGGCTCTTTTCATCTGAAATGGAACGCCCACTGCACTCATCTTCAAAGCCGACCGAATTAAGAGTTCCAAAAAATAAAGCCAAAAATACTAGTGACCGACAGCACATTCCTCCCCGACCCCTTCACATGCAAAACAACGAAACCCTTATGTTTTTCCCAATCTTCCCCCCCCCCCCGGCTTTTCTGCTTTACCTGGTAAGCGGATGGGGTTAATATATGGACTTCAGTTTCTTTATAATTCAAAGAGAGAGAACAATGTATAAACCTTTAGTACTTTCTGACGACATTAAATACCATAAAACTACTTCAATATCTCTTCAAAATTACCTTCTTTCTTACTCTAAGTCTAAGATCATCAATTATGATTAAGTAGAAATTTGTAGTCGTGAAATGAGAGAAACAGAGAATGATTACTTCGAATAGAACTATTCATTACTATGTTCAGGTTCTTTTCTTTCCTCCGGATAAAATGCTAACAATCTCAGCTCCTAGACCTCCCAAGCAATCCAATCCTCCAAGGGATTCTGCTCGGAGCCATATATGTACGACCCACCAATTGGATTTGGGTAGCAATGCAGAGATGGTTGGCAATTTAACTTGCACATAAAGAGAACATATATATATATATTATTAAACATACAGAACTATGTATGTAGCCCAGTAGTAGAAAAAGAAAAGAAAAGAAAAAGATGGAATTTAGGTGACTAGCTAGCGTGGGATGCTGAACAAATCTGCACTTGACTTGTTCAGCATCTGCAGAAGCTGGTCCTGAGCTCGGCTCTTCTTGGACAGAGGCTGGGGCGAGGAAGAGACCAACGGCACTGCCAAGGCCCACGAATTGTTTGAGCTATCCGAGCTGAACGACGTGTCATTCACGCCCTTTGGGCTGCCTGGTATGGAGCAAAACTTGCGCTTGGTGGGAAGATTGCTGCTGTCGTGGCCTTCTGACGCCCACCATGACTCAGAGTTTACCTTCCGTCAGCTTTGAAAATGAGTGCAGCTGGAGGGAGGTGATTTTTCTGAGAAGCAAAACGATGTGCAGAGATGGTGAAGGGAGGGAGAACGATTCGGGGGAGGACCAGCGATTCCATGTCCGGATCTTGAGATCTATAGCCATCTGCTATCTATGCCTGTATTTATTTACAGTTCATTCCAGTAAGGACGCCACCCTGGAATAGATCATGAGATTGCCCACATTCCAGATTCATTACCCAAACGGGCCCATTGCAGCCGATTATTTCAGGCGGCAATGTTACCTCCGTACCTAAAATTCAAGTGCTTGAAACCCAGTCTGCATGATCTGTTGTATCCAAAGCAAACCCACAAAGGCTACTTCGGTGGGGTTGCTTTTCTGCCATTTCTAATCTTTTTATTATTATTATTATTATTAAAATTTGTTGCGACATTATATACTTAAGTGACTCACCAGCCTTTCATTCATATAATAATGTCATTAACTCCCGAATAAGCTAATTAATACGTTAGGTTTGGAAGATTTTAAAAACATAAAATTCTCATTTTATCTTATTTCATCTCATCGTTACAATTTTTTCAAATTCTCATATAAAATATAATAAATAATTATATTTTTTCAAATCTCTATTCAACTTTTTCAAATTTTAAAATAATAATAATATTAAAAAATAATATTTTATTTAATTTTTAACTTTCACTTCAAATTAAAAATTTTTATCTTAACATCCAAACCTAGACTTTAGAAGAAAAAAGCCG
>QEOT01004613.1:8419-32282 GCA_003123785.1 Pterocarya stenoptera
TTTACTATTCAAAGCTTAATGAATTCTATTTTTAAGCCTTATTTGAGAAAACTCATCCTTATATTTCTTTTATGATATTTTGGTGTATTGCAGGGATGAAAAACAACATGTGCAACACTTGCAAGTCACCTTGGCCATCTTAAAACAATATCAACCTTTTTTCAAGATGACCAAGTGCAAATTTGGAAGTAATGAAGCGGCATACTTGAAGCGTTTGATCATATCTGTCCAGGGAGTCAAAGCATATCTTGGAAGTTAAGAGTCATGGGTAAGTGGCCAATCCCATCAAATCCCTTAGAGGATTCTTGAGACTATCAAATTATTGGTTCATCAATGAGGATGGGGTACTATAACAGCACCCTTGACAAACTTCTAAAAAAGAAGATTTCAGTAGAATGAAGAAACTAAAAAGGCCTTTATGAGATTGAAGCAGACTGTTCATGACTCATGAGGTCCTTGGTCTAGCTAAGATCAAGCTGTCATCTTTGTCCCTTTTTCCCCACCATGTTCCCTACCTAGCTAGCTTGTAACATTTGGAGTCAGTCCTGATTAATGCTTCAGGTACCGCGTCCTTTCCTAGTTTTTACTTTTATATATATATATATATATGTATAAATAGTTTTTACTTTTGTTCTTGATCACTTCCAGTTTACCTCACTATACGTAGGTGCTACTAGATTTTGATCTAATGGATATATAAGTGCGGATTATATATGTATATATATATATTTATATATTATGGCTAATGTATATCTATGCTAGCTAGTCCAGCCCAATTTGTGTAAGCTGTAAGCTGGCCTTGATGATCATGCATGTTTACTAATGACCATCATCATTAACATCTATTGTTACAAATTAATATTCTAAATTTATTTTCTTAGGACATGATAGTACTTAGGGAAAGCAAAATAGCTAGGATTTTAAAAATGTAAGTACTAAAACACATAAAAATACTTGGACTAACGTCGAGATAAATATATAACAAGATAATTTGCTGCAATTTATCTCTCAGCTCACTTTATTATCTTATATATTATTCTACTACTAATAATCAAGCTCATTTTACACTGTTGTGAGCGACTAAGACCTCGTTTAGACAGTGAGATAAAATGATAAGATAACATGTGAATGATAGTAAAATTGTTTGATTTAAGATATTTATGAGATTTTGGAAAATGAGAAAGAAAAATTTGAATAAAAATATTATAAAGTTAAACTATTAATGTTAGAATATAATTTTTGTTTTGGAATTTGAAAAAGTGTTTTTTTTTTTTTTTAAAAAGTTGTAACTATTAGATGAAAAAGTTGAAAATTTAAAATTTAAAAGTGTTTATGTTTGTGGTGTTTAGATATTAAGATGAGATGGGATATATATATATATTGATATATAGAATCATGAGAGTATCTTGCGCACTATCCAAATCAGGACTTGATTCATATATCTGTGTTAATATATAACTATATAGCTATATATATATATTTATATATATATATATATTTTCGGCTCCATCAACCTTATTTCTTGATCTTCATCCACCGACTATATATGGTACGTAATAGAACACCTTATTTTGCTTTTTGTAATTTTTTGTTGTTTTGGTTTAATCCTGGAAGAGTACTAGTCCGTTGGTTACGGTTTTTGTACAAAGATTACTGTTATTTATACTAGAGAATATTTCACGGGCAGAGAGACCGTCCAAAACAGATAAAATAATTTACGGTTCACATCAATTTATTTTTATAAAAAAAATTTATAACTAATTTGGTAGATAATCATATAAAGCAGATCATTATACGTACCATGCATGCATGTGATGATGATCATAATGCAGGGTCAGTGCGCATGCAAACGACTCTCTGCGGCCAGCTGCCGTCATCAAGCCAAGCTGGTTAAATAAAAACTGAGAAATAAAGAAAATGCTAAACTCATAATTACAAATTAATGGACCTTACAAACATCATGAACTTAGTATCTAAATATTGATTTATAAGTTTAATCTAATTTTTATTTCAATATCTTATTGATTATGTGATCATTAAAACTTGTAATGCTTCAGAAATCATAATTAAACAATAAAGAAAACCAAAAAAGAAACATGTCTGCCCATAATAATTAGTTCTGTTAATGTAGTTTCATGCGTTGCACCTGCACGGCCGGCATTTTTTGTAGATCGATCCTAAGCGCGCATATGTTATCGAATTAATTGGGTTTGAGATCAAGTTTCGATCCATGCATGATACATACATATATATATTTATATATACCAGAACAAATAATGATATATAGTAATAACCACAAAAAGGACGAAGATGCATGATGGGTCTAATTAGTGATCATGATCATGTTCACGTACGCATATCATGACTACATGATGATCAGGACAAAATCCGGATCCCTGGCCTCTAATCAATGACAAAGTTAAGAGCCATGGGTAAGTGGCATACTTGAGGCATTTGATCATATCTGCCCAGGGAGTCAAAGCAGATCCTGAGAAGTTAAGAGTCATGGATAAGTGGCCAACCTCATCTTCCCTCAAATCCCTTAGAGGATTCTTGAGACTAACAAAATACTATAAAAGGTTCATCAATGAGGATGGGGGTACTATAGCAGCACCCTTGACAAACTTCTAAAAAAAGAAGGATTTCCCTAGAAAGAAGAAGCTAAGAAGGCCTTAATTTGTGAGATTGAAGGAGACTGTTCATGACTCATGAGGTCCTTGGTCAAGCTAAGATCAAGCTGTCATCTTTCTCCCTTTTTTCCCATTATGTTTCCTAGGTAGCTAGCATGTAACATTTGGAGTCAGTGATCATGATTTAATGCTTCAGGTACCGCGTCCTTTCCTAGTTTTTACTTATATACATAAATATATATATATATATATAGTTTTTACTTTTGTTCTTGATCACTTCCAGTTTACCTCACTATATATAGGTGCTACTAGATTTTGATCTAATGGATATATAAGTGCAGATTTATTAGTTTTGTCTCTAGCTAGCTATATATATAAATATATATATACATATATTTATATATATATATATATATTATGGCTAATGTGTATCTATGCTAGCTAGTCCAGCCCAATATGTGTAAGCTGGCCTTGATGATGTCAATTAGTAATGACCATCATCATTAATTAACATCTATTGTTATAAATTAATATTCTAAATTTATTTTCTTAGGACATGATACTTAGGGAAAGCAAAATGGCTAGGATTTTTAAAAAAAAATGTAAGTACTAAAACAGATAAAAATACTTGCAATAACGAGAATCTATAACAAGATAATTTGTTGCAAATTATCTCTCGGCTCTCTGTATTATCTGATATATTATTCTACTACTAATAATCATGCTCATTTTACAGTATTATCTGATATAACAAGATAATGTGTGCATCATTCATATTCATGGTCTGTTGAGTGACTAAGACTTCATTTAGACAGTGAGATGATCAAATGATATATAAGATGATATGTGAATAGTAGTAAAATGGTTTTAGTTAAGATATTTATGAAATTTTGAGAAAGGAGAGAGAAAATTTTGAATAAAAATATTATAAATTTAAAATATAAATGTTAGAATATAATTTTTGATGTTTGTTTTGGTATTTGAAAAAGTTGTATTATTTTTTGTATTTTATTTGAAAGTTTAAAAAAGTTGTAACGATTAGATGAAAAAGTTAAAAATTTAAAATTGAAAAATCATGTATATGTTTGTGGTGTTTGGATATTAAGATGAGATGATCAAATAGAATTATAAGGGCATTTTGCTATCCAAACCATGCTGATTCATATATCTTTGTGTTAGTATTCATATACGTACCTGGCTATTAATGCAAATTGTTATTTACATTCTATTATTATTTTCTGCATGTAATTTGCATACTGCATGCATGCATAATATATATATATATGTATTTATATGAACTTTCTTGATCTTCATCCACCGACTATAGGACGCGGTACGTAATAGAAGTACCCCTTTATTTTGCTTTTAATTTGTTTTTTGTTGTTTTGGTTTAATCCTGGAAGATCAGTAGTACTAGTACTAGTCCGTTGGTTACGGTTTTTTTACAAAGATTACTGTTATTTATATACGTACTAGAGATTTCACGGGCAGAGAGACCGTACAAAACAGCTTATAAAATAATTTACGGTTCATATAACTAAAATATTTTTATTTGACGTGGTTAACAAACGGCCTTTTGATCGTTACTATTTCTCGATATATAAGTTGAGTTAGTTTAGGAACAGGACTGTTCACATAAGCCTATATAATTATATTTAAAAAAATTTAAAATTATAATAATATTTTTTTTAAAATGATGTTTTTTTTTTTTCCTTTTACTTCTATTTTTTTAATAGAACTGCACATGCAGTTTTTCATTTAAGATTGTAAATAGATCAATTAGTTATATGTAGTATACCAAACAGTATTGCCAGATCCTATCGATATGCAAAAATTATGAGAAATTCTTATTGCAGTCTCCCAATTGCAGGCTTAATGAAACGCAGCGTTTCGTTAAAATGAAACACTGCGTTTCATTCAAAGGGAAATGAGAAATTGAATCCCCCATCCGCTTCGTCACTATCCCTCCTCCCTCTTCTGAGTTGCCTACTCCGAATCCCTCCCCTTCCGAAGATCCGTCCCCTCCGAGCGTTGTAGTGTCTCCGTCGTGAGTCTCAAGTTTCTCTGCCATCGTCGTTGTCGTTGTCCTGGAGTCAGATCGAGTTTGGAGGCCGGAAAATCCAGTGTCATCACCCCTATCCTGGAGTCCAGCGTTTTCTTCATTCGAGAACTGCTTCAACCATTCCGTCATCCACTTCATCCCATTCTTCAGCCCTAAATGAGAGCTTAGTCATTCCAAAAGCATTAGAACTCTGCACCTGAGAAAGAGTTTCAAAGCAACTAAAATATCCACGCCACTATTTTCACCCAAGTTGAAGAATACCCCCTGTTATGCTTAAATAAGTTGGAGGTTGACCCTTTTGATAACTTAAAGTTTGGTTGGGAGGAACTAAATTTCAAAAATTGAGTAAGACCTAGCTGGGCGGCACCTGTTTGGTAAAAGTAATATCTTCTATTTTTCTTCCCACTAATATTCTTTTTTTCTTTCTTTTGGTTCTCTCTCTTTGAAATCATGTAAGGTACGTACGCGTCTCATGCATATATGTATATATATGCGTTGCAAACTTGCATGGGTGGACCATTTAATTTGGTAGATATAATCATAAAAAGCAGATCATTATACGTACCATGCATGCATGCGATCATGATCATAATGAGTCAGTGCGCATGCAAACGACTCTCTGCGGCCAGCTGCTGTCATCAAGCTAAGCTGGCAAAATAAAAGCTTTTTTTTTTTTTTTTTTTTTTCATAGAGCAGGTAGCTACATGTTTAATAGTGATCTTGTCTTAAGTTTATTAAAGACTCATCATTTGTGGCAGAGGAATACCGTAGAACAAAAAAAAAACAAATGGAAGAATACATCAAAGACTCCCATGCATAAACCACTAGCAACCCAAAACAAAAACAAGTCTAAACAAGTCTAAAAAAAGGACCCCTAAACAAGCCTAGCAAAACAAGAAAACTACATCCGAATATAGGGTGGGCCCAATTTGTCTAGCCTAGCCTGACCTCTAATATGACATGGAAGACTCTGGATATCTATATAAAACATATCCACACCCATCGCGCCATCTTTAGCCAAGGAATCCTCCACTAAGTTCTCTTTCCTGAAGCAATGATGACACTCAATATCCATATCTTCAAGACATTCGACAATAAGGTCCCAGAAATCCCACAAATATCAAATAGAGCAATTCCTAGAATTAATCCAGGAAACAACCACCTAAGAGTCACAATCAACCTCAACCTCCCTCCAACCGACAATTCTGCAAAGGCGAAGGCCTTCAAGCAAGGCATGGAGTTCAGCCTCTGTATTGGTACAGGACCCAAAAGTTTTGGAGAAAGCAAAAATAATTTTGTCATTCCTGTCACGAAGCACTCCACCACCACCTCCACTCCCTAGATTTCCAAAACTACTCCTATCCACATTCAGTCTGACATGGTCATAAACTGGC
This sequence comes from Pterocarya stenoptera, assembly GCA_003123785.1. Taxonomy (NCBI): domain Eukaryota; kingdom Viridiplantae; phylum Streptophyta; class Magnoliopsida; order Fagales; family Juglandaceae; genus Pterocarya; species Pterocarya stenoptera. The sequence goes on from QEOT01004613.1 coordinate 14,506, forward strand.
TTGAACCATGAAACCACTCTTTCACTTTTATGCTTAGGAACAACAAGGGGAATATCAAGTCAAGCAGGAAGCCTAGAATCCCCGATGCTCAACTTATCAACTTAGGAGATACTATCCATCACCACATGCACCCAGAATTTAATTGAATGTCAAACCTCATTCATAGACTCATTCCTATTTTCCATATGGTCCTTACATCTACGTTGCCATGATCACCACACAATAATGGACGGAAGTAATCCGGTAAGGATCCCTACTTGGGACTGATGCGTAGCACGTTGAAACCAAGCTAAACTACGTTCCCTCCAGCTCTGAATAGCCACAAACGGAACACCCATCTCAGCAAACACTTTCCTCCAAAGGGAACAAGCAAAATCACCACTACCCAGAACATGATTAAGATCTTCACAATGCCTATTCTCGCAACAATTACAACAAGAGACAATAGGGATACCAATCTTGCAGATTTGATCATCCACACTAAGACAATTATAGTAAACTTTCCATATACAAATAGATATCTTACTAGGTAACCATTTATTCCAAATCCACGACGCCCCAGCCATTTTAGTGACTCTGAGACGAATAAGCTCCTAAGCTGACTTGGTAGAAAAATCCCCATATTTATCAGGGCTCCAAATCAACACATCTTCTTTATTCTTCACCCCACCCATCGAAGCCATAACCTCACTGGCCAGTTATGGACCGACGAGATCAGTGAGTTTATCCACATCCCAACAGTTCTGCACCACAATATCTTTCACCCGAAGATGAGTTTCCAAGATGTCATTAACTCTCATACATAAAGGTTCGTCCTCCATAAACTTGTCATACCAAAGAGAGACCTTGCCTGTCTTAACTTTCCATTGAGAATTCTGAAGTAGTAACGGGATGCCTTGAAGAACATTTTTCCAAAACTGAGAGCCAATCTGCCCCTCCTGAATCAAGGAAATATGATTATTTTTCACATACTTAGCAAGAAAAAAATTAGTCCAGAGCGAGTCCTGAGTCAAAAGTTGCAAGCCGAACTTTAGGAACATAGCCAGTTGAACCTCGCCAAGGTCCTTGACACCCACACCCTTCTCTTCACACGAAACACAAATTTTTTTTCAAGCTCTCCAATTCCTTTTCTTTTTTCCCTCTTATTCTCCGTAAAAGAAAGTGGCAAACATGCTAGCCAATTCCCTCTTCACCATTTTAGGCATGTGAATCAGTGAAAGCAAATGAATAGGCATGCTAGTAAAAACGTGCCTCAAGATGATCAAGCAACCACCTTGCGATAACAATCTATTTTTCCCACCCGCCAACTTCTTTGCAACTTTCTCCACAAGAGGATCAAAATGGAAAACTTTAAGCCTACCATCAACAAGAGGAGCTCCCAGGTAGGTGAATGGGAACTAACCCTAAGAGAAGCCAGTATCAGCTAAGATTTCTCTAGTACGACCAGGCGGTAACCACTAGACCAGAAAACAGCAGATTTATCATAATTAATCTTTTGTCCTGACCAAGCCTCAAACGTACGGAAAATCTCCATCAAGCATCTAATTGTGCTTTTAGATGCATTAGAAAAGACCACAACATCATCTGCATATAAGAGATGAGACAATAAAAGGGCACCAGAAGGCAGGGAAAACAGCTTGATTCTCGTTTCCTCCACCTTCTTGGAGATAAGCTGAGATAAGACTTCCTAGACTAGAATAAAGAGATAGGGAGATAAAGGATCACCTTGTCGAAGACCCCTATCAGATTCATATACGTACTATTCATTATGACAGAAAACCAAGGGGTGGAGACACAATTCCAAACAAGCTTGCAGAAGTGATCAGGAATACCAAAGGAGCGAAGGACAAGCAACAGGAATCTCCAATCCACTCAATCATATGCCTTGCTCATATAAACTTTTATGAGAAAATTGTCGCCTTTCGCCTTCTTATGCAACAGTTTAATAACTTCTTGCGTTAAAGAAATATTCGAAAAAATACTACGCCCTTTACAAAGGCACCCTACTCAGGAGAAATAAGCTTACCAAGGACAAGAGATAACGATTAACCAATAATTTAGCAAAAACTTTGTAAATCACATTGCATAGACTTATCGGTCAAAACTTATTAAAACTCGAAGGGTTAGGCACCTTCGGGATCAACACAATAAAAGAAGAAGTGTACAAACGAGGCAAACTTACATCATGGAAGAAATCCTTCACCGCAGCCATGACATCATGCTTAATGAACTCCCAACAAGCAATGTAAAAAGCAGACTCTAGCCCATCAGGACCAAGACTAGAATCCGAAAAAATAGAAGCCATCACCTCTTTGACCGCATTTAAAATCCCGTATTTTAGTGTAATTTTAATGAATGATTATTTAATTAATTTAAGGAATTTTTCTCTTGTTTTAAAATTAAGAGAGTTTTATTATATTATTTTTATAATATTCTTAAGTTGTGAAAAATTATTTTAATGGGATTTCCTATTATTATTTACTGTTTTGCATTTAAAGTGATCTTTAATTTAAATTGGTTTGTTTTTGAAGTTTAAAATTATTATTATTTTAATTGAATATTTCACTGCGTTTGGATTATTTTATTTAGCTTGCAGTTTTAAAATCTTTTTCGTTGGATCACTTTTGTAACCCGAGATGTGAGGGTTGGAGCTCATTTCTTTTTCTCATTTTCTTTCCTTTCTTCCCGCTCATTTCCGGAAGCCTCTCTCTCTCTCTCTCTCTCTCTCTCTCTCTCTCTCTCTCTTCGTGGGAACCGGCCTCTTCCTTCCAGCACTGCCATGGGCACCACTCGGTTCCCCAGCCACCGGCGACACCACCCCTCCATTTTCAGGCCGGCTAAAGCCGCCGCAAGCCGTGGGCTTCTTTTCATCCCACAGCTGCCGTCCGGCCACCATTGGCCACCATTTCTTCACCACATCATCACCAACCCTTTAGCAACCCAATAGACCCAACCCCGACCCCGATCTGTCGCTGGTGAAACCCAGCCGAGTTCATCTTTGATTTCACTTTTTCGGCTTTAAACTGCCTTTCGGCCGCCACCCACGGCCAAAGGTAACTACTATTAGCTTCACCGACCTCCCTAGGTCCTACTCTATCGTTCTCAAGTTTTCGTTTGACCCTGTGTAAATTTGGATATACTGTGTATTTCGACCACAGTGTTTTTACACTGTGGAGTTGCTGTTTTGGCTCTTCCAGCTCTTTCGTGATCCTCCTAAATTTATTTTAAAGCGCTGTAAGTATTTTTTCAAACAACCTTTGAGATTTAAATATATTTTTGCACTAACATATTTCACTGTGTTCTGGTTGGTTTTCGGACTGAGTCCGAGGAGAATTTGAGAATGGATGGATTTGAGGACGAAGTACTTGTGTATTAGTTATATTGTTATTGTGATTTGGATGGTTGTTGGATATTGAGGTTATGTCTGGTTCATTGCATATTGCACGCATGTTCATGTTTGTAAAATGAAAACTGGGTTTTCGTGTAATTGCATTCATAATCATGTGGATATTTTGAAAACAGGGTTTTCGTGTAGAATGGATTTGTGGGTGCGTGTGTATCATGACCCCAAGCCGAGATGGGGCATTATCTCAATGGAGCTTCTCTGGTCACTCGGGAGCGGAATATACTGAGTGATGTCCCCTGGGTTGTCGTCGAGCAACAACGGGATCGGATGAGTTACGTGCCGACTCTGTGGCCCTTCTGTTGGAGGGGCTAAAGGATGACCTGACCACGAATGCACTAGGTGTAGAACTGGGTATCGCTCGTTATGCAGCCAGGACGTGCGGATGGTCCATAGGGGAGACCATGGTGCATATGGATTAATGGAAATATGGATAATGGCTGTTTTCTGAGAAAATAGCGTGAGTATGATTTTGTATGTCATTTTATGAGAAAATGATGGATATTGGTTTTGGGCCATTTTCTGTGAAAATTGTGGAAATGTTTTATTGGAAATATTTTGGGCCAAATGAGATTTTTTACGTGTGTTGGATTTCATTTGATTTTTGTTATCTTTGATTGGTTTTATTCTATTCTATTTTATTTTATATTGTATTATTTTATTTAATTTGAGTGTTTTTTTTGCTCTTATTTAAATTTTATCAAGAGACTTAAGTGGGGTTGAAGGTGATGCTTTAACAGGAAAATGGTTAGATCAAGGAGGCCGACTGATGTGCCCGAGGATGAGTTGCCTTGTGGTGACGGAAATTATGCCATAGCCAGGCATTGAACAGAATGACGGAATTTCTCCAACACAATTTCTAGCTGTCCCAAGGAGATTTAAATAGAGCAATTCAAGCTGGGTGCACCTATGAGTGCTTTCTAGTGCATAGGACACCTGCTTTTATTGGTGAAGAGGAGCCGCTGCGGACTAGAAGATGGTTAGAGGACTTAGAGATGACATTTGAAGTTTGTGGTTGTACTGAAACTCAACAAGTCTTGTATGTGAGTTGGTGTGTTGTTCTAAAGTCGCGATGGGGTGTCCTTTGGATTTTGGTGGAAGGACACTTGAGGCTAATTTAATTATATTCAAGTTGCTTGGATTTTATATTATTCTTGGGATTGATTGGTTGTACCGGTATTTGGCGTGTATTAATTGTAGAAGTCTGGTTATTGGCTTCCAGCTTTCGGAAGGAGATTACTTAGAATATGTGGGAAGTAAGTTAAAGGCGAAGCCAACAGTTATATCTGCATTACAAGCAAAGAAAGATATAGCATGTGGAGTTGATGCATTTCTGGTTCAAGTGGTGTTTACACCAGCCGAGAAGATGTCTTTAGTGGATATACAAGTTGTAGAAGAATTTCCAAATGTATTTGTGGATGATTTGCCAGGGTTGCCTCCAGTTCGTGAGTTGGAGTTTGCTATTGATTTAGAACCTGGAACCGCTCCTATGCACAAGGCTCCTTATCGTATGGCATCGACTGAATTGAACGAGTTGAAGATCCAGTTGCAAGAATTGGTTGACAGGGGTTTTATTCAGCCTAGTACGTCGCCTTGGGGAGCGCCACTTTTGTTTGTCAAGAAGAAATATGGTACTCTTAGAATGTGTATCGGTATCGGGAACTTAATAAAGTGACCATCAAGAATAAGTACCCGCTTCCCCGTATTGATGATTTATTTGATCAGCTTCAAGGAGCAACTATTTTTTTCAAGATTGACTTGAGATCGGGATACTACCAGTTGAGGATAAGGGATAAAGATATTCCTAAAACTGCTTTTAGGTCGCGGTATGGGTATTATGAGTTCAAGGTGATGCCTTTTGGGTTGACTAATGCTCCTGCAGTTTTTATGGATTTGATGAACCGAGTATTTCAACCTTATTTGGATTCTTTTGTGGTAGTATTTATTGATGATATTATGATTTATTCTCGAAACTTGGAAGAGCATGCTTATCATCTTCGTCTGGTGCTTGGAAAATTAAGAGAACATCAGTTGTATGCTAAACTTAGTAAATATGAATTTTGGCTGGAAGAAGTCAAATTTCTTGGGCATGTAATTTCTCGAGATGTAGTGGCAGTAGATCCTAGTAAGGTAGGAGCTGTTTTGTCATGGCCACGTCCTTCAACGGTGCACGAGATTCGGAGTTTCTTGGGACTTGTCGAGTATTATCGGAGATTTGTTGAAGGTTTTTCTCAATTATCCGGACCTTTCACCGCTTTGACTAGAAAGAATGTTGAATTTGTTTGGTCAGATCAATGCAAGAGGAGTTTTCAAGAATTGAAGAAGAGACTGACAACAGCTCCTATTTTGGCACTTCCGGAGCCACACAAGCCGTTTGTTGTATTTAGTGATGCATCTAAGTTTGGATTGGGATGTGTTCTTATGCAAGAGGGACGAGTTGTTGCTTATGCATCTCGTCAGTTGAAAGTTCATTAAAAGAATTATCCCACTCATGATTTGGAATTGGCAGATGTGGTGTTTGCTCTTAAGATCTGGCGTCATTATTTATATGAAGAAGTTTGTGAAGTCTTCACTGATCATAAGAGTTTGAAGTATTTGTTTTCTCAGAAGAATCTTAACATGAGGCAGAGGCGATGGTTAGAGCTGATTAGTGACTATCAATGTGAGATCAAGTATTATCCAGGGAAAGCTAATCTAGTTGCTGATGCTTTGAGTAGGAAGTCTCAGTTAGTGGATGGGGCAGAGTCGTCAGGATTAGACTCTCTCCTTTGTGGGATGAGGAGACTCCTTATTGAGAGTTCGTAGCAGGAAGAATTGCTCTCTTCAGTTTTGGATGTTCGGGTCGTTGATTTTGAAGAATTGAAGACTTTTCAGAGAAGGGATCCTAAGTTGTTGGATATCAGAAAGAGAGTTAGGAAATCTAGAGGACCCATGCACTACAGTTTGGATAAAGATGGTGTTATTCGATTTCGAGATCGAAGAGTGATTCCTCGAGATTCTGAATTTAAAGAGAGAATCATGGCAGAAGTTTATACAACTTCTTATTCAGTTCATCTTGGAAGCACCAAAATGTATCGAGATTTAAAGAGAAATTTCTGGTGAGAAGGTATGAAGACGGATATTACCATGTTTATTGAGAATGTGATACGTGCCGTCAAGTCAAGGCTGAGCATCAGAGACCTGCTGGTAAGCTTCAACCTCTCCCTATTCCTGAGTGGAAGTGGGATGACATTTCTATAGATTTTATAGTACGTCTTCCAAGGACTCCTAGTGGGAAGAATTCAGTTTGGGTGATTGTTGATCAGTTGACCAAGAGTGCCCATTTCTTGCCTGTTAATAATACCGACTTTTTGGAAAAGTTTACTCAATTGTATGTTAAGGAGATAATGCGCTTGCACGGAGTACCCAAAAGTATTGTATCGGATCGAGACCCAAGGTTCACGTCTCATTTTTGGAAGAGCTTGCAGGCAGCTTTAGGCACTAAGTTGAAGTTCAGTACTGCTTATCATCCTCAAACTGACGGTCAGTCCGAGCGTACAATTCAGACTTTAGAAGATATGTTGCGGGATTGTGTTATGGAATTCCAGAAGAGTTGGAAAAATCAGTTGCCGTTAATAGAATTTGCTTATCATAACAGTTTTCATGCCCCCATTCAGATGGCCCCGTATGAAGTTTTGTATGGAAGAAAGTACAGATCACCTTTGTGTTGGGATGAAGTAGGTGAGAGTAAATTAATTGGGCCTGAGTTGATTCAAGAAATGAAAGATCAAGTTCGGGTTATAAGGGATAAAATGGCGGAAGCGCAAAGTCGTCAGAAAGTTATGCTGATACGAGGAGAAGAGACTTATCTTTTGAGGAAGGCGATTGGGTTTATCTTAAAGTCTCTCCTATGAAAGGAGTCAAGCGCTTTCGTAAGAAGGGAAAGCTTAGCCCGAGGTATGTTGGTCATTTTCAGATTGTGGAGAAGGTTGGGCTTGTTGCTTATAGAATAGCATTGCCGGATTATTTCGGGGATGTGCATGAAGTGTTCCATGTGTCGTCGTTGAAGAAGAGTTTTGGTCAGCAAGAACCGTGTTTTGTGGACCCGGAACGCATTTAACTTCAGCCTAACCTTACTTATGAAGTTGTTTCAACTCAAATTGTGGATTGGAAAGTACAACGGTTAAGGTCCAGGACGATACCTTTGGTGAAGGTGTCATGGGGTGATCCGTTGGCTCAAGATTTCTCTTGGGAGCGATAAGCCGACATGAGAGAGCAATATCCATATTTGTTTGGTTGACCCTACCGGTATGTTTCTTAAGTCTGCTTTTAGTTGAACCTTATCCTTATCTTAGTCTTAATGTTTGACCTTACCAATTTCGAGGACGAAATTTTATTTAAGGGGGGAGAATGTAATATCCCGTATTTTAGTGTAAATTTAATGAATGATTATTTAATTAATTTAAGGAATTGTTCTCTTGTTTTAAAATTAAGGGAGTTTTATTATATTATTTTTATAATATTCTTAAGTTGAGAAAAATTATTTTAATGGGATTTCCTATTATTATTTACTGTTTTGCATTTAAAGTGATCTTTAATTTAAATTGGTTTGTTTTTGGAGTTTAAAATTATTATTGTTTTAATTGAGCATTTCACTGCATTTGGATTATTTTATTTAGCTTGTAGTTTTAAAATCTTTTTCGTTGGATCACTTTTGTAACCCAAGATGTGAGGGTTGGACCTCATTTCTTTTTCCTCCATTTTCTTTTTCTTCTTTTCTTTCCTTTCTTCCCGTTCATTTCCGGAAGCCTCTCTCTCTCTCTCTCTCTCTCTCTCTGCAAACTGGCCTCTTCCTCTCAGCACCGCCGCTGGCCGTCCGTGGCCCTTACTGCCGGCACCACTCAATTCCCTAGCCACCAACGACACTACCCCTCCGTCACCAGTGAAGCCCAGCCGAGTTCATCTCCGATTTCACTTTTTCGGCTTTAAACCGCCGTTTCGGCCGCCACCCACTGTCAAAGGCAACCACTATTAGCTTCACCGACATCCCTAGGTCCTACTCTACCGTTCTCAAGTTTTCGTTTGACCCCGTGTAAATTTGGGTATATTGTGTATTTCGACCACAGTGTTTTTACACTGTGGAGTTGCTGTTTTGGCTCTTCCAGCTCTTCCGTGATCCTCCTAAATTTATTTTAAAGCACTGTAAATATTTTTCCAAATAACCTTTGAAATTTAAATATATTTTTGCACTAACATATTTCACTGTATTCTGATTGATTTCCGGACTGAGTCCGAGCAGAATTTGAGGGTGGATGGATTTGAGTACGAAGTATTTGTGTGTTAGTTATATTGTTATTGTGATTTGGATGGTTGTTGGATATTGAGGTTATGTCTGGTTCATTGCATATTGCACGCATGTTCATGTTTGTAAAATGAAAACTGGGTTTTCGTGTAATTGCATTCATGATCATGTGGATATTTTGAAAACTGAATTTTCATGTGGAATAGATTTGTGGGTGCGTGTGTATCACGACCCCAAGCCAAGATGGAGCATTATCTCGGTGGAGCTTCTCTGGTCACTCGGGAGCGGAATATACTGAGTGATGTCCCCTGGGTTGTCGCCTGGCGACAACGGGATCGGACGAGTTACGTGCCGACTCCGTGACCCTTTTGCTGGCGGGGGCTAAAGGATGACCTGGCCACGAACGTACTTGGTGTAGAACTGGGAATAGTTGGTTATGCAGCCAGGACGTGCGGATGGTCCATAGGGGAGACCATGGTACATATGGATTAATGGAAATATGGATAATGGCTGTTTCTGGGAAAATAGGGTGAGTATGATTTTGTGTGTCATTTTCTGAGAAAATGATGGATATTGGTTTTGGGCCATTTTTTGGAAAAATGGTGGAAATGTTTTATTGGAAATATTTTAGGCCAAATGAGATTTTTGCGTGTGTTGGATTTCATGCATATTGCATCATATGCATGCATGGTTAGTCGCTTTAATATGTTTGTATCTCAAGATTGGTTGGGTTATAACTTACCCATGGTACCATCTAATGGTACTGCAGATTTTGTTGATGTTGATGTCGATGCCGAGCCTGAGGATTTGGCTCCGTCGGAGGAGTGATCTGGGATCACTCGAGTTATGTTCTATTTTCATACTTGTATATTATTTTATGGGACTTTGGCTTTTGTTTTAAGAGGTTTGCATTTGGTTATCTGTATTAAACTAAAATTCTGGTACTAGTGACTTATTTATTATTATTCTCTGCGTATTTTATTGTGCACTGTTTACTGGTTGCACACACTTGGCACTTGTCGTTGGGATGCATGACCGTGTTGTCATCATCATGACGTCACGATTCCGGAGATTTTTTGTACGTGGGAGTCGGGACGTCACACCTCAATTTCCGAAAGCTCTACCATAAAAGCATCCCGATCACTATCCACTATACACGGCTGAATGAGAGAAGTTAAATCTAGAATCTCGCCATTCCCAGACTACCCAAGAAAAGCCTCAAAATGCTGCACCTCCCCCTCATGAACTTGTTCCGGAGAAGAAAGATTGACATTTCAGAAATACGCATGGACTTGACGCTTGAGTTCCTACGTCTTTGAGTAATAACAGCATGAAAAAATGTAGAATTACAATCTCCCTCTTTAATTCACTTTTTCTTAGCCTGTTGAGTAAGCTGAGCATGTTCCTTTTGCATCCAAGAATCCAACTCAATCTTGGACTGCAACAATTCAGAATCTAACTAGTTAGAAAAGCCATTTTGAAGGCTTTCCTCAAGAAACTCAATCCTCTCTTTAAGCTCTTGGATACAAAAATCCACCCTGCCAAATGTATTTTTGTTCCAAGCATGGAGAATGACTTTCATCATTTTAATCTTCTCAGCTAGAGTAACCAGATTATTGGCACCCGAAGACTCCACACACCAAGCCTCCTAAGCCACCCTGAGAAAATCCTCATGCAATAACCACATATTTTGAAAATGAAAGGGAGCCGAACCATACCTTTGGAAGGAAGGCGTCAATTGGACAGGAAGAGGCGAGTGATCTAATGTACTACGATTAAGAAGCATGGCCTTAGCACTCCATACCTAATAGAAAAAGCATTATTAACTAGAATACGGTCAAGTTTTGCCCAGCTACGAGCCAGACCCTGTTGCCCATTACACAAAGAGAATTGAGTACCAGAAAGGTTCCATTCTATCAAACCACAATTGTTAATGCAATTATTAAATTCACTCATAACCAGATGGGATCTTGAATTCCCACCCCTTCATTCAATGTCCACACGAATAATGTTAAAATCTCCCATAACAACCCAAGGAATGCCCGTGCAAATAATACTGCTCAAATAATCCCATAACTCTCAATGCTCAATCATCAAACATTTGGCATAAATGAAAGAAACCATGATAGCCTCCCCATTACAGGAAAACAAACCACTGAAGGATTGGTTAGTCACCGCTACCAAATCCATCTCTACCTCCTCTTTCCAACAAATCCAGATTTGCCTCCCACTTCCATATTGGAAGCAAACTTGTGAAACCCAATACGAAGTGCCTACTTTTGAATTTTCTCAACCGTATGAAAAGGCTCAGATAATGCCAAGATCAAAATATTCATCTTATTAATCAAACTACGTAACCTTCTCTTGGAAGTGCCCAAGCCACGGGCATTCCAAACTGGAATATTATCACACATTAACAAAGTTTGGAAGGGAGGGCCTTGGCCCTCTTAGATCTCCTCGGCTCAATAGTTCTTTCTCCATTGGAAATTCCCTCCCCTTTCTGCAAGTCACCCGGATCCAATGCATAATCTTTATTAGCATCAACCACTGGTAATAACTCCTCCTCCAATAGAGCTTCATATTTGTTTTGACAAAGGATCCCATCAACTCTGCCTAGTAGCTCTTCCTCTTCCTCTTCATGCGTAATATCTTCAACGAGCACCACATCTTCAACATTATTATGAATCTGGCAAGCATCTATGAATGGCTAGATAGTCAACCTGGCAAGCTCCTCATCGTCATGCAGAACACGATTGTCTCTGTCCTGACTATTCCCAACTTGAATCTCTGGAAGTAATGAAAACCCCCTCCCCACTTTCTCACGGTCTCCCCCCATCCATGCAATCCATCTGGTTCGGCTGACTCACTACTGCCTTCTCATTGTCCTCTATATAGCCCCTCGGATTCTTCTCAGAAACATGCGTAGAATCATGCAGACTTTGCGTAGAATCATCCTTTTCCTGGGAATTTCCCACCTTGTTAGCTTCCTCATGCGTAATCTCAACCACCGGTTTCTTCCGTCCCACTTCCTTCCAAACTTTTGTATCATCCTTATTTCCACCCGCTGTCCCCTATTTACTCACGCCATTACCATGTTTAGCACTCTGCCCACTTCTACAAACAACCTCGGTATGACCATGTCTAAAGCAGTTGTTGCAGTAGAATCTTGGTTTCTCATAAACAATCGGCTGCCAAATATGATTTGAGTTACCAACCATCACAGGAAAACTTGCAATCGGATCATCCCTGAGTTCCGCTTCAACACACAACCTCACCCCTGTAGCCCGAGTTCTATAAATAGTCGCGTTGTCTGTGCCCAAGAATTTACTAAACCTAGTTGCAAAACTTTGGAGGCAATCCAATCAATACAGGTGTAATGGGAGACTTGGTAAAAAGATCCATTGGGGAGCAATGGAAGGTTCCTTTTTAACATCAAACCCCACCCCCAACTAAACAACCTAAATTGCACACCAGCCACCACCCGCCCTTCACGAGCCCATGCATGGAGATAGTCTTTCTCATTCGCTAAGTGCAAGAGGACGTGAAGCTCATCCATAAAACTGATCATAGGGACCTCACTAAACCCCCCATGATTTAATAATATGTTTCCGCAACACATCTATGGAAGGTCTAGTGTTCAGGAATTTAAGAACCAAAGCATATTTTAAGTCCTTGGCAGCCTTTGCCATCTCAGTGTTTGAAAAAACAAAATCCAGTTCACCGTTGATTACCTCAGGACGCCAGATTGGGAGTTTGAATGTTGGAGGAGGAATAGGCCACTGCAAAGCCTCCACGAAGGATCTACGATCGCACGCATTAGCATTTTTTTTCTGGCCACACGCTTCATCCCTACTAGAGGGGGCCTTGCCGGAGCATTTTGCTCCAACCCGCTGGTACTAGAGGCCATTGGAGGGCTGCTCATCACCACGTACAGAAGACTAGCGCCGCACTAGGGAAACCCTAGCAGAGCAGGCAACGCTACGTAAGGAAAGTTTTTTTAAAAAGGTAAAATAAAAAACTTAGAAATAAAGAAAATAATGCTAAACTCATTACAAGTTAATGGATCTTACAAACTTCATGAACTTAGTATCTAAATATTGATTTAGTTTAATTTAATTCTTATTTCAATATCTTATTGATTACATGTCATTAAAACTTGTAATGCTTCAGAAATCATAATTAAACAAGAAAGAAAACCAAAAAAATTAAGAAACATGTCTGCCCACAATAATTAGTTCTGTTAATATAGCATTTAATGCGTTGCACCTGCACGGCCGGCAATTTTGGTAGATCGATCCCAAGCATATTATGTTATCGAATTAATTGGGCTTGAGATCACGTTTCGATCCATGATACATATATACCAAAACAAAAAATGATAATAATAACCACAAAAGGGACGACATGATGGGTCTAAGTGATGGTGAATGATTCGTGATCATGTTCACGCATATGACTACATGATGATCAGGTCAAATCCGGATCCCTGGCCTCTAATCAATGACAAAGGCCAACAATTGACTTGTTCCATGCAGTACTTGTACTGCTGATCGATAACCATACAAATCTCAAACTGAAACCATGATCACAACCACAAAGTGAGGCAGAGATCAGAGAGAGAGAGAGAGAGAGAGAGAGAGAGAGAGAGAGAGCTCCAACTAATATTCTTCTCGTCTGATCAGGCCGACATGATTCCTAGTCTGGCTTGCTGGGAAAACATGCAGTTAATTTATCGAATAGTATATATAAATATATATACTTTATTTTTTGATAAAAAAAAATATATATTTTGTTTAATCCTTGAAAAGTGGTCTAATTTACGATTCTTTTTCTAGTCCTAGAAAATATTTAAAACTAGCTAGTTTAATTCGTGTAGTCTCATGTGTTGAATGTTTGGTAGATCTAATTAACTAAAGCAAATTAAACCATGCAATTCACAATGGCCGGCCGGGTCAATGCAAAAACGTCTGCGCGCAACCTGTCAATTGGAGCCAACCTAGCTAGCCATGGTAAAAACAAGAATTACAATAATAAGTAATTTAATTACATAAAAACCAAGAAAACTAAACCGAATAATGAAATTTCGGAGAACCCTAGCCCCCCTCATCAATTTGAGTACGTAATATTAATTATATAACACCATCAGTGATATGCATGATAAATATGTATTAATTAGAAGTACTTATATGATTCATTATATATTAGGAGTGGCAATATATGACACGACCCGTTAACTCAATATGAACACGATACGATAAAAGCGGGTTAGGGTTTAGCCTTAACGGGTTTGGGTTGAAACGGGTTGACCCGTTAAGACACGATTGCTTAACAGGTTGATAATAGATCAACCTATTTTGACCCGTTATGACCTGTTAATAAAGTTAAAATTACAATTATACCCTTATACCTAAAAGTAAAATTTTTGAAATTTTAATTTTGATATTTTTATTGTTTGAATTGTAATTTTGGATTTGCAGTTAGCTTTATATTTTTTTTATGGATATTGTAATTATAACATTTATATAAAATTATACTAAACTTAACTAGGTCAAATGGGTTAATTTCGAATTTTTTCAACTCATTTTCATAAACAGGTCAAAACGGGTTGACACGATATGACCCGTTATATTAATGGGTCGTGTTAGGGTTTGACATTTTGACACGATAAGCTTAACGGGTCAGGTTAGGGTTTACCTATATGGTATAATATATATGTCTTGATACGACACGAACACGACCCGTTAACACGATTTGATATCCCTATTATATATATGGATGTTATGATATTGACCTGATATTGGTGTTACAAGTAGTTAGCATTATTTTAAATTAATTTCTGCAATTGTAAAAAGCAAAAATATTATCCACTTTACAAAATTATTGTAAAAAGGATAATGTTTCTATTACTACTTTCAAATAATTAGAAGCTGCGCTCCTATTTAGAGCCAAAGTTGATATATAATAGAAAGACCAAAATATAATCTCGTTCTACATATATATGTGAAAAATATTCTACGATAGAACTACATAGTACTGGATCATCATCATCATCTTATTTGAGTGTAATTAAGTGGTCTAAAAGAGGCAAGTATTGTTGGTTAGGCATTAATTATATATAGTGATAATTGGATGGTTCGGATATTGTACTTAAGTTACAAACACGTGTCTTCACTCAATTTAGTCTCCTCTCGTTTCTTCTCTCTATAGAAAAACTGAGGTGGTGAGTAGAATTCCCTGCTGGTTCTGGTAATGGTAGCAGAAGTGGTGATGGGCACCAACATAGACCTAATCTTAAAAATTCTTTGCAAGTTTTAGATGGATCAATTACAAGATCAAGAGTTAAAAAGATCAAAGAAACAATGCAAGAATTGATGCAATTCACTTGGAATGAAGCTAGCAAGAACCCAACATATAAGATGGGCTTTAAAGAAGAAGAACACGTTTTGATCCACTTAATACAAGTTATGGAAGAGTGCAACATAAATTAGGGCCTATTATTATGTTTATGTGATTGAAGGCCTTAAACTTGTTTATTTCTTTAAAGGGGCTTATTTTATTAGTTATAGGACTTAGTCTAGAATAATTGAGATTGAAGATGCTTGGCTCACATAAGTCTTATTTCTTATGAACTAGAGTTTTTTGGAAGACCTTGTCTTTTGGTCAAGGGCTTATTTGGAAAGTTACATTTTTAGGAACTAGGGTTTAAAGAGGTACTGTAGCCGCGACACTATTCATCTAGGGGTATTTCTGGAAGATGGAGTTTTGTTTTGGTTAGGATTTTAATTAGGTTTTGGTTTAAAAATTCTTTATAGCCTTATTTTAATCAGTTTATGAAATTTGATGAATTTATTCATTGTGAGTTGGGTTTATCTCCTCTTGTAATTTTTTAGTAAACTTTTGAACTTATCAAAGGTAAATCACAACCTTTGTGGCATTCCTCCTTATAATTTGGGTTCTTGATACAATTTCTTTAACGAGACTAGATTTTAATATAATCTCGGTTCTTAAAACGAGTTCTCAACAGGTCTTGGTTCTTCATCTATTGACTTGATTTTGACTTTTTTGGAGAGTTTTCAAATTGATTGTAGATTCAAAAGATTTCATTCCGGCATGTTCATATCATTTGGTATTAAGAGCAAGGTTTCCATCAGGTCTAGTTCTATCTTTAAATTCTTGCATCTTTAAATTTAATTCTAAAGCATTGTTCTAGGGTTGCAAAAACAAAAAAATAAAACAAAAAGTACGTTGCCAAAATTCTTAGGATTTTTGGTTTGGTTAAAATTTACATTTCCTATGGTTTCAAAATTCTAGGGTTTCTTGCATCTCCAAATTTGTCAATTGCTTAGAGTGTCGTTCCATTGATTATCTTCTTCTTCATTGTCAATTCCTATGTATTTGAATTCAATTGCTTGATTTTCAATTGAATATTGTTGTTTGTGATTGAATTTAAGAAAATAAAAGAAAAGAAAAGAAACTCAGAAAAAAAAAACCAAAAAAAAAAAAGAAAAAAAAAGTGATAGCATACTCAAAGATTGCTACATAGTTAGAACAAAGAGAAAGAAATACATTTGTTGATTGAGCTTTATCATCAAATGGGCTAAATTCATCTTTCTAGTTGGTATCTTGTTTTATAATTACTCTTTCCCTCATATAAATTCTTTAAATCTTGTGCCATTTTATTCCTTCCTTGTTTCTTGTTCTTGTTTCTTGAACCTATCGCTGGTTAGAATAATACAAGGTTGTATTGTCTTGATTTCATTTAACTAGTTCTTAAAGAACTTGAGTGGAAAAACTATTGAAGTAAAAGGCAAGAGAGTGTGAGATTATTATAGGGAAAAAATAAACTAAGAGTGAAACACGAGTGGAGTGCCATTATCTGAGTGTAAATACGTAAGGGAATGTATTAGGTTTTCCACTAACATTCTTTTTTTGCAGCACATTACGATGGTAGATAACTCATCCTTTGTGTTACAAGTCATGGAACAACAGTTTGAGCAGTTGAACTTTGTGTTGGGTGAAGTGTAAGATAAGATGGATCATCAAGAGGCAGCAATTAGAAATCTGCAAGGTGAGAGAGATAGGAGGCAACATGAGCCTAGTATTGAGAATGGAGAGTATGGTGAGGATGAGGAAGACCTAACATGTAAATTTGGATTGTGTAGACATAAAGGAGTTAGGCGTGAAAGAGAACCTAGGGGAAACCCAGGGGGTCAAGATGGAGTAAATAGAAACCTTGGGAGCATTAAAATGAAAATACCATCCTTCTAAGGTAGAACTGACCCTGAAATTTATTTAGACTGAGAGAAAAGAATAGAGTTGTTGTTTGATAGTCATAATTACTCTAAAAAGAAGAATGTGAAGTTGGCGGTAATTGAGTTCACTGATTATGCGATTATTTGGTAGGATCATTTATGTTAGGTTTGGATATTGAGATAAGAATTCTTAGTTTAAGATGAAAGTTAAAAATTGAATAAAACATTATTTTTTAATATTATTATTGTTTTGGGATTTGAAAAGTTGAATTGAAATTTGAAAAAGTTGAATTGTTTATTATATTTTATGTAGGAATTTGAAAAAATTGTGATGATGAGATAAGATGATATGAAAATTTTGTATTTTAAAAAATTTCCAAACCTAATCGTGACCAATAGGAGGAGGAATCTTGAGAGGCCTATAGAAACATGGAGAGAGTTGCAAGCTATCATGAGGCTGAGATTTATACCTAGCCACTACTATAGAGACCTCTACCTAAAACTATAAAATCTTCCATAGGGGTCTAGGAGTGTAGAGGATTACCATAAGGAGATAGAGGTGGCTAGGATTCAGGCTAATGTAGTGGAGGATCGGGATGCCATGATAACTAGATTTTTGAGTGAGTTGAATAAGGAGATAGCCAATATAGTTGAGTTGCAACATTATGTGGAGGTAGAGGACATGGTGCACATGGCTATGAAGGTGGAGATGCAGTTAAAGAGAAAGGGTATAGCGATGTATACTTCGGTTTCCAACATTCCTTGAAAACCAAAATGGGACAAAATTGATCAAGTTGTAACAAAGGGGAAAATCAAACCACCTAAGGAGAAAGACGAGTGT
>QEOT01004613.1:35854-47747 GCA_003123785.1 Pterocarya stenoptera
TAGGATTTTGCATGTTGTTGATAATTGTCCAAACTAAACCATGGAGACAACTTCTCAATTTGGATCATGGTTGCGTGCTGATCAAGGGGGGAAGAGACGTCATGATCCTATTGTGGGGAGGTTTAGTTCTGGCGAGAGTAGCAATAAAGGTGTACATGGGTAGAAGAAGGTGGTGGAGGGAGGTGCTGGTTAGGTTGGCATATCGCCAACGAGTTTCACGAGCCTAGAGTCTAATAACTGTAACGAAAGGGGAGAGAATCATGGTGGTAATCATGGTAATAGTAATGATACGACTTTGGTGCAGGAGAAGATTCGGGAGGTCTTAAATGGAACAAATTTGAACAATAGTGTAACTATCAAACCTGCTGAAATGAAGGAAAATGAGGTAATTACTATTGCTGGCTAGTCAGATATTGATTATCAAAAGGAACGTGCGGTTATGTAGGAGATGAATACTGATGTGCCTATTGTGGTGGGTAACATTTATGATAGGCCGAGTCTTACTAAACTTACTGAGCATGATCAAGTCCAGAATGTGGGGATGCAAGCCCATGAATTTCGATCTTTAAGCCCAGTAACCACTTCTAATCCATTGAAGAGAACAACATGGAAGAAGAGAGCAAGAGGCCCAAGCAATAATTTTGTTTCTCAAAGTGTGGTTTAGGAAAAAAAAAGAATTTGGAGCAAGGAAAATAGTGAACATGTTGATACAAAACTTGCTAAAGAAAAGTAAATTACTTATGAGTACTTCAGATGCTGCTAAGAAGGTGGAAACTAGTAGATGTTCAACATTGAGATTGGCAAAGACTATCAAGCAGCCCGGTTGGAAGCAATGATTCTTTTAAGTTGGAATTCCCTTGGGCTTGGGAACCCACCAGGAATTAGAGTGCTTCGTGACTTAGTCAGAAGGGAAGGTCCTGACATTTTATTTCTTCAAGAAACTTGTTTACAAGCTAAAGTAATGGAGAAGTACAAGTATAGTTTGGGTTTTGACAGTTGTTTGGCAGTAAGTAGTGAGGGCAGAAGTAGGGGTTTAACATTGTTTTGAAATAAAAATTTTAAGCATACGATTCTTAATTACTCAAAGTTTCATATTCATGCATTGGTTACTAATATTGATCATGATGCTAGTACTTGGTATTTGACTGGTATTTATGGTCATCCTAAGGCTTCAAGAAGACAAGAAACATGGGATATGATTATATCCTTGCATGTCAATGTAGGTCAAGGGTGGTTGATGATGGAAAATTTTGATGAGATATTAAGCAACCAGGAGAAACGTGGTGGTAGGGATCGATCAGAAAGACAAATTAGGCTTGTAGACAGATGGTAGATGATTGTGAGATGCAGTATTTGGCCTTTATTGGAGACCAATTTACTTGGTGGAATGGTAGGGAAGTGCAGCATTGTATTTGTGAAAGGCTCGATCGTTTCTAAATCCTATGGCAGAAGTGTACCATTATGTTGCTCTCTATTTAGATCATGTGCCTATCATTCTAAAAAAGCAAGATGTTAGTAGGCAGTGTTTCAACAAAAAGATCTTTAAGTTCGAGGCCATGTGGGTAGATGAACCAGATTACATAAAGGTGATTGAACAAGCTTGGATAGGATTTACAGGCACAAGGGATTTGACAACAATCATGAAAAAAAATACAGAGATGTGGAGAGAAACTTATTGTTTGGAATAAAAATATTTTTGGCAATGTAAATAATAATATTGAGAAGGCCAAATTGAAATTACAAATGTTGCAACAGGTGGATCCTTGCTATCATTTGAGAGAGGAACATAGAGCTACAAGATCTGAGTTACAGAAATGGTTAGAAAGAGATGAATTGATGTGGAAGCAAAGAGCAAAAGTCATGTGGTTGCAAGCAAGGGATAAATACATACGTTTTTTTTTTTCATAATAAAGCTTCTCAAAGGAGAAAAAACGAATCTGATAAAGGGTGTAAATGACCTTTTTGGTGTTTGGCAAACTGGGGACATAAGGGATAATGTAATTGTTCAATATTTCAAAAACTTGTTTAAGTCTTCTAAACAACAAGGCCATATTGATTTCTTGGAGGAACTTTCAGGGAGGGTTAGTCAAGATATGAATGACTCTTTAACTAAAGTTTTACTACAGAAGAGATGAGATTGGCTTTGCATCAAATGGATCCCACAAAAGCTCCAGGCCCAAATGGTATGGCTCCAATTTTCTATAAAAAAAAATCTTGGGTGTTGTGGGTATGGATGTGACTGAAGCAGTACTATGTGTACTCAATTCTGGGCAATTTCCAGCAGGGGTTAATCGCACTTTGATTCCTAAAAAGAAGAAGCCTGTGGAGGTGTCTCATTATAGACGAATTAGTTTATGCAATGTTCTCTATAAGTTAATATCTAAAGTGATTGCAAACAGACTTAAAAGCATATTATCAAATGTGATTTCACTAACTCAAGCAGCTTTTGTTCCTAGAAGGCTTATTACTGATAATGTGTTGGTTGCATATGAGATGGATCATTTCTTGAGGTAGGAGAGATAGGGCAGAAATGGATATATGTCTTTGAAGCTAGACATAAGCGAAGCTTATGATAGAGTTTAGTGGAGTTTTCTTGAAATGATGATATTCTTAAAGACGGGTTTCAATGAACAAAGGGCGCATTTGGTAATGTTGTGTGTAAAATTTGTCTCTTTCTCAATTTTAGTTAATAGAGAGTCCAATGGTCTAATAATTCCTTCTCGAGGACTAAGATAAGGGGATCCCATATCCCCTTATCTTTTCTTGCTATGCACAGAGAGATTGATCTCTCTTTTAAAGAAGGCTCAGAGGACACAGCAAATTAAAAAGGCATTTGTAAAGGAGCTCCAAGACTAAATCATCTTTTTTTTCAAATGACATTGTTCTCTTTTGCAGGGCTAATATGGTGACCAACTTACAAATTCAACACTTGCTACAACTTTATGAGCAGGCCTCAGGTCAGAAAGTGAACAAAGAGAAAACTTCAATGATTTTCAGTAAGAATGTGCCTCCTAAACAATAGGAGATTCTCAGCTTCTGGGGGGTTCAAAGCCATCAACAATATGAAAGATATCTTGGTATCCCTCATATGATTGGTAAAGAGAAGAGAAAGGCATTTTCTAATTTAGTGTGGTCAAAACTGCAAGGGTGGAAAGAAAATTTGTTATCTCAAGGTGGGAAGGAAGTATTGATTAAAGTTGTTGCCCTCTCTATACCCATTTATACCATGAGCTGTTTTAAGTTGCCTTCAACATTATGCACTGAGTTAGAAAGTATGATGGCAAATTTCTGGTGGGGTCAAAGGAAAGGGGAAAAAAGAATTAGATGGATAAGTTAGAAGAAGATGCGTGAGACCAAAGGAAATGGAGGAATGAGATTTAGGAACTTGCAGACTTTTAACATGGCACTTATTGCAAAATAAAGCTGGAGAATTAAGACTAAGGTGGATTCTCTGTTGCACAAGATTTTTAAAGCTAGATATTTTCCTAATAACAAGTTTCAAGAAGCTAGAATTGGAGCAAATCTCTCTTTTGTTTGGAGAGGAACATAGGAGGCTAAAGAACACCTATTAAAAGGTTGTCGATAGAGAGTGGGTGATGGGAAGTCTATTAATGTTTGGACAAATTATTGGTTGCCACAAAATAAGCTTATTCCTAAGCCTACTGGAAATGATTTGATTCATCTGAATGTTATAGTTGAATGCCTCATTGATAGAGAAACAAATTGGTGGAATGTTGCTAAGATTCAAAGTTTAATTCCTGCACAACAAGCGGCAAATATTTTCAAAATTTTATTGAGTTAAGAACCTATAGCTGATTGCTTAATCTGCAAACATGATAAAAGTGGTGTGTATAGTGTTAAGAGTGGATAGAGGTTCTTCAACTCACTAAGGAAAGATGAACAAATGGGGGAATGTTCAGAAACTCAAATCAAGAGGAAATTTTGGCCAAAGTTGTGGAAGATGAATGTACCAAATAGAGTTAAGGTCTTTGCATGAAGAGCATGCAGAAATGGATTATCAACATTGCAGAACCTTAAAACATGAAAAGTTGTTGAGGAAGGTACTTGTAGGTGGTGTAAGAAGAGGAGGAGGATATTATTCATGCTCTACTTAATTGCAAATCTGTAAGAGAAATATGGTCTGTACTGCTACTAGATTTACTCACAGCGAATTCCAATGCAAATTTGTTAAATATTGCAATACAGTTACAGTATATAGGCAACAATGGAGACTTTGAGAAGCTGTTCTTGATAGCTTGGAGCATGTGGTACAGAAGAAATCAGATGGTACATGAAGATGTGGTACTTACTGCTATGGCAGCAGAGAATGCTTTGGTAACCTATAAATTTCACCTGCAAATTCATGAACCTCATGGAGAAAAGAAAGTTTGTAGATGGCTGCCTCCTGATCAAGGAATATTAAAATTAAATGTGGATGGGGCAGTGTTTGCTAACCATAGAAGTACAGGGGTGGGAGTTATTCTTAGGGATGAAAAGGGTGGTGTTATCCTCTCAGCTAGTAAGAAGGAAAATGAGGTTAATGATCCTATTGAGATTGAGATGCTAGCAATTTTGAGAGGCCTTCATATATGTATTCCTCTTGGTATATCACATATTGTTATCGAGAGTGACTCCTTGCTTATAGTGAAGGAAGTTCAGAATGAAGGACCTTCAAGATCACTTCATGGAAATCTTGTGCTGCAGATTGAACAAATAATGTAGAGGTTTCCAAACTGCTCAATACAACACGTTGGTTGTTTAGGCAATGGTACAACTCATGGGATGGCTAAACATGCATGGAATATTAATGATTTGATAAAAAAAATAAATAATGATAAAAAAAACATGGGATGGCTAAACATGCATTTTTCATAATGATTTAATTAAAAAAATAAAAAGTAAAAAAGTCAGTAGCTTATTTTTTTGGAAAAAGAAAATATAAGGTTAAAGAAAGACAAAAAATCTAAATTAAAAAAAAAAATCTAAACTTCAACAAAGTATAAGCATTATTGGTCTACATCCATATTGGATTATCGATTTACTCTCTATATAATAATTAAATATTATTAAATTAATATTAAGGACATTTTGATAAAACATAATCATTCATTAAATTCTACAAGAAAGCTACACGTTAAATGGTCAAGGGTTTTAAGGACCTTTTAATAAAACAAGATCATTCATTAAATTCTACAATGGAGCTACACGTCAAATGATCAATAATTTTAATGGCATTTTGATAAAACAGAACTTACACAAAAAATAAAAAAGTTAACGAAAAAAAATTATTAATAATTAGATAGCTACTTAATATAATAGAGTAGAAATACAAGATATATTTTGGGGGCGCCTGTTGATCCACGTAGGGGCCCGTAGCACTGATGATCTGGATTGTGGAATGCCTTGAACGTTTTGAGGGATGAGACATATATGGAGAAATAATGTGCGTGCATCATTGGACAAAACCTGCAATTTGTAAGGTCTTCCTTTAATTGATTGTTATCCTATTTTGTTTTTTCCACGACAGTCGCCCAGTAGTTATCCAATTAGGAGCCTGCCCAATTAAGTTGGTAGGCCAACGTCTATTTTTACTAATTATATATATATATATATATACATATTCATATGACAAAACATTGCATCTATCCTCCCTAGCTGTTTGCATTAATCTTTGATTTGCTGATCATATTTAAGGATCGATATTATATGCCAATTCAAACACTAGCTGTCAGAACATATATATTATATTTAATTGCTTCTTATATAGTTTGTATTTTACCAAATGCAATTTTTACGATGGCATATATCTCAAGGCCAGCTAGCTGATCATCATGAATTCATTCTTGCTCTCACATCAACGTCGACCTTCCAGCCATATATATATAGTCTTGTTACTCTTCAATAAAGTCCTATCTACCAGTTAGCTTAATTTAGATCAACAAGAAATTATATTAGAAACTGCATAATTGGCAGCAAGATTATTAATATTCCTGACATTATATAGAAAATTTTATACACTACACAACTATCATCTTACCTTCATTTCATTATTTAAGATGTAATATATTTATTAATATTAAATGATCATTTAATTATTGAAAGAATATTTATCTTTCAGTAATAATAAATGTCCCATTTTATATATTGAGACAAGAGCATTAATACTTATACATACATATGCGCATCGATTAGCACCAGCAAAAAGCAAATACTACCTAACAAACCCTTCCAAATTCGATTCCCTAATTTCGTTTACCCGGATAAAAAAGGGACCATCTCGATCGACCATCTCAATATTCGTGCAACCCCTACTAATTTAAATCACTTACACAAGCTCGCTCCTTTGCTCCTTATCAACATCCTTCTGCTGGCCACAAGCTGGCTCATTGCCACTGGAATAACTATGGCCTCCCAAGATGACCTTCACCAACCCATCTTAGACAACTCGCACCATGCACAGCCAGTATCAGAGCCTGAGCCCATCTCAGCCGTATTCCATGGAGTTGACCCCCGGCTCGAAAAGGTGCTGTCTGATACTCAGTTACCGCGGTTCAAGCGCCTCCAAATGGCGACATGGATTGAGTTGAAACTCCTCTTCCCGCTTGCTGGTCCGGCCGTCTTCGTGTACACGATCAACAACTTTATGTCTCTGTCCACCCGAGTCTTCGCTGGCCACCTCGGCAATCTTGAGCTTGCCGCTGCCTCTCTTGGCAATAGCGGGATCCAACTCTTAGCCTACGGTCTTATGGTATATATACAAGTTTTGTTTGTAAACAAGTATTTGGATATGGACCGATATATATATACATGTCATGAGTCCACGTAGTTATACATATATGTATAACCAGACAAAAGATAGAGTATTTTCACCCTGTTATATTATGCAGTTTTATTAAAAATTAATGCTTGTATAAATAATTTTAATGGCATATCATGACTTTATTTTTCCTAACATTTAGTTATTTTGCTCTATTTGATTGTATGTAGTTAGGTATGGGAAGCGCAGTGGAGACTTTATGTGGCCAAGCGTACGGAGCCCACAGGTATGAAATGCTAGGAGTTTATCTGCAAAGATCGACGATCGTCTTGACTCTTACTGGGATCCCAATGACTTTGATCTACGTTTTGTCAAAGCCCATCTTGCTCTTACTCGGCGAATCAACCGCTGTGGCATCTGCGGCCGCAGTTTTTGTCTACGGTCTTATACCACAAATATTCGCTTACGCAGTGAACTTCCCTATACAAAAATTCCTCCAATCTCAACGCATTGTAACCCCAAGTGCGTACATATCCACAGCTACGCTTGTGGTGCACCTACTCTTAAGCTGGCTCGCTGTATACAAGTTCGACACGGGGTTGATTGGTGCAGCACTGGTGCTGAGCTTGTCGTGGTGGATCATAGTAGTGGCTCAGCTCGTGTACATCTTGATCAGCGACAAGTGTAAGCAGACTTGGACTGGTCTTAGTTTGCAGGCATTTTCTGGTCTTTGGGAGTTCCTGAAGTTGTCGACTGCATCGGCTGTGATGTTGTGCTTGGAGACATGGTATTTTCAGATACTGGTGTTGGTTGCTGGGTTGCTCAAAAACCCCGTGCTTGCTTTGGATTCTCTTTCTGTATGGTAAGAAATTACACTTCTTCACCCTTCTCTTTTTTTGCTAATCTTGCATGCATGGGATCCATAAATTGCTAAGAGCTAGCTCATCATGATACAGTACTCCTCCCCGAAAGACCGAAACTTGAAATGATCAATATTTTTGTGATACCTAATTTATGTAAACAGGCATATTATTTTCTGATATAATCTACATTTTCATATCGTGGAAATTGAAAATTAAATAGTGAGTTGCTCATAACTGTGTGATATATATATATAAAAATATATATATGTATATGTATGTATATTCACACAAACAGATATGGAGATAGGGTTATGCATCTCACTTTTGAGAGAGAAGTTAATTGCCCAAAAACAAATATTATATGGTGGAAGTCGATCGATCGTATGTCTTTTGGGAAACACATAAAGGTAAAAGGACAATGGGAAAGGATGGAAAATGACTTCTCTACCAACCCTTCGGATCAGTATAAGCACATGGTTTCTGATCAGTACGAAGTACTATTCTGAAAGTTTTATCTATTTTCTATTCACCATATACTTAATATATACGGTTTATCATGTTACAGTACTGTCGTTGATCATGATATGGGAATGTGATCTGTTGACTTGCCTTAGCTACGCAGGGATATTTATCCTTCTTCAAGTATAATAACATGATATATATATATATAGTCAATCGGATTAATTTGGATCATTTATCATTTATATCCGAATTCTAAGATTTAGAGGGAAAAAAATATATATACACACACTTTATGTGTCCGTACCCAAAATATATTTTATAGTTGTCATGAATAAATTTCTTAGCTGGCCGGACTCATTAGATAATTAATATATAAATGACTTTGTATAATACGATCCATTTTATATGAATGAATCCTAGTAAATCAATCTTTGGTGACATTTAAAATAAAACTGAACTGGCAGAAAAACAGAATGCGAAAATTTTCATTTGTCAAGATCAACAGAATAATCAGAATGTGATTTGCCGAGGAAAAAAAAAGTCAGAATGTGATTTCTTTCGATAAATTTCAAGAAACTAATTTAGTTAAATCATCTAAGGATAATATAAAGTGCTATTTTCTTCAAGCCGGAAGTAGTAGTACTAGTACTATGGCAAGGCCTAATATTAATGTTCACGGCACATTAATTCTCTACTAATTGGACTAAATTAGCAGTACTATGTGTCATATATATATATATATATGTATATATATGTTAAGCGTAATCGCGATGCACGACATATTTTTCGCCTTGCTTCGTGTTTCCATCATGCACGTACACCTTAATTAATTTCATGATCATGACCAACCGCAGTTTGCATGATGTGATCATTGATGGACTGTTAATTATAATTATTTCATGATCTTATGCAGCATGGCGATTAATGGGTCGTTGTTCATGGTTTCAGTAGGGTTTAATGCGGCAGCAAGGTCAGTCATAATTATTGAAAATGTTCTAATATTGTTTTAGTAATACTAATCTTTTTATCTATAACTTTTTCTTCCGATCACAATTAACTACTTTATAGCTATTAATTATGATGATGATTAGATGCGCAATACTTATATAATTATTACTGATATATTCTATCAAAAAAAATATTATTACTGATATAATTTCTAATTAATTAATTACTGTATATATAATTAATTAAATATTTAATTGGAACATGCATGACGTACAGTGTGAGGGTGAGCAACGAGCTGGGGGCTGGCAATCCCAAGTCAGCCGAATTCGCTGTTATAATTGTCAATTTGGTTTCTTTCATTGTTGCGATAATAGAAGCAGTGGTTGTGCTTGCACTTCGGAATGTTATAAGTTATGCCTTCACCAGCGGTGAGACTGTGGCTAATGCAGTCTCGGAGCTCTGTCCATTCTTGGCGGTCACTCTCGTTCTCAATGGGATTCAACCTGTCTTATCCGGTAAGTAAATTAGTAAATATTGAATCGTTAATTAATTCTATATGATTTTCAAAGTAATTCGTAATATTCTCGTATTCATTCTCATCCTCATTGTGATCATCATGTCGATCATTGTAATTTTTTTTTATGGGTATGCACGATCGAATATATATATAGTTAGAGAGAAAAGGATAGAAATTAACGAATGAATGAGACCTCATAATGACGTTTCATGATTTGTCATCGTCCAGCCATTACGTTTAGCATTAAATCCCATTAACTTTCTGGCATGCCATGCGGAAGCTTATTATGTCTGTTCCATGTCAGTGTGTACATACTTCTTTTGTTTTTAATGCAGAGACGGGCACAAAAAAGATTCTCAGCAAATATTCAAGGAACGATTGAGCTGTTCTTTCTTTGTATAACTTGTTTACCTGTCCTTTCTTTGCGTTGTTGTAGTTTCACATCAGTCAATAAATTCTGTAGGACCCTCTCAACAAAATACAAACAAAATAAACCTGGGACCAAAGTTTGCCTATTAAATGCATGGGTTCGCTCATGAATTCCAAATCATAAAGCTCGTTTTTTTTGACGTCCATCAATAATTAGTGATTTTTTTTTTAGGTAAATATTCTAGCGACAAACAATAACAATAGCAATCTACGTGATTTAATATAGTTCGTAAAATTAATTTATAAAATTGTTATAAAACGCTCTGTTTTATTGTTATAAAAAGCCTTCAGTTTTTTTTTTTTTGTGATAAAATCTTTCTGTTTTATTGTTATAAAAACCTTTCAGTTATCACCCAAACAAAAACTCAAGAATCATAAGGATCGCAATTTAATATCAACCACAACCAAAAAAACAACAGTATTACAAGATATGATCAGATTACAAATATCGATAAGTATAGAACAATATGAAGCACAAATCAACAAGAATATGATAAACAGTTACCAAAGTAATCAAGAAAATATAAATTGTAAAGGAAATAAATGAAAGAACATACCGATATATGTGGTTCGACTCTAATGGTCTACATCCATGACAGAAATGGGCTTCAGAGATCTTTATTGATAATCAATACTTCAAAGAGAAGCCTCAGTACACTTAGAGTTACAAAACCCTCACAAAAATCACAAGAAATCGCATAGATTTCTTCTCTCTAAGAGCAAACCCTAGAAACTCTAATTTCGCCCCCCTCTCTGTTCTCTCTTCTCTCTACCTCTCTTTTCAGCAGATATGTACAAAATGAGCTTGTGTTAGGGTTACAACGTATAAGGATGAGTATATATGGTATAACAGATGCCACCTCGTGTAGAAATCTAACGGCTCAGCATATAACTCCTTAGATTCAAGTCACGGGCTTCTCACGTGTGTATTAACTCTACCTTATTAGCTTTAAGAGACCATATCATGCCACATGCTCATCATCCACTTAATCACATAATAAAACACATTAGTAATTAAAAGGCAACAAATAAAAGGTATTGACATACATATTATAATTCTCCACCTTGGCAAAACATTTATTTGCCAACTATTTATTTAATCCTCATCATTCGCTCATTCCTACATTGTCCCCCTAATGGAGACAGACTCTTGACTCCATACCAATAGTGTCTGAACTTAGACCAAAGGACAAACTTGGTCATCATATCTGAGGGGTTATCCTCAATTGAGACTTTTTCCAAACCTACTACTTTAGACTCTATAACATCCCTAACAAAGTGAATCCTTACATCAATATATTTGGACCTTTCATGAAAATTTTAATTTTTAGCTAAATGCAATGTGCTTTGATTGTCACAGTGTACTATGATGTTGCCATTGAAAATATTTAACTCACTTGCAATACCTTTTAACCATATGGCCTCTTTAATAGCTTCTGTCAATGCTATATATTCAAATTCTGTGGTTGACAAAGCCACCACAGATTAAGTGTGATTTTCAACTAATAGCTCTCCCAAAAGCAGTAAACACATAACCAGTTAATGACTTCCTAATGTATACACTCCCTGCAAAGTCAGAATCTACAAAACCAATCATTTCATAACCCTTTTCCACTTTGTTCCCAAAACTAAGACCTAAGTTGGTAGTGCATGCAAGGTACCTTAATACCCATTTAATGGCTTGTTAATGGGGTTTTTGTGGCGCCCCCAACTTCCATGTACGGACACACACGGAAATCGAGACACCCGGGATGATGACAACACGGTCACGCACCCCATCGACATGTGCTGAGTGTGTGCAATGCAACACGTGTACAATAAAATACGCA
Source organism: Pterocarya stenoptera (assembly GCA_003123785.1). Lineage (NCBI taxonomy): Eukaryota > Viridiplantae > Streptophyta > Magnoliopsida > Fagales > Juglandaceae > Pterocarya > Pterocarya stenoptera. The sequence goes on from QEOT01004613.1 coordinate 47,660, forward strand.
GCGGAACGGTAAAGTCAAATAACTAAGTACCAGAGTTTAATACAATATCAGAGTACTGAAAATCCACATGTCAACATAATACAATTTT